>WJFA01000230.1:0-51005 GCA_009870155.1 Pseudobourletiella spinata | reverse complement strand
AGCAGCATGAGTAGCGTGAGCCGCATGAGCAGCATGAGCAGCGTGAGCAGCGTGAGCAGCGTGAGCAGCGTGAGCAGCGTGAGCAGCGTGAGCAGCGTGAACAGCGTGAGCAGCGTGAGTTGCAGGAGCAGTATGAGCAGCATGAGTAGCGTGAGCAGTATGAGCAGCGTGAGTAGCGTGAGCAGCATGAGTAGCGTGAGCAGTATGTGCAGCATGAGCAGCGTGAGCAGAGCAAAAAACTGAGACGAAAGGGGTGGAACTTATAGTGGTAGATGAGCAGCATGAGCAGCGTGAGTAGTGTGAGCAGCATGAGCAGCATGAGCAGCATGAGCAGCGTGAGCAGCGTGAGCAGCGTGCATAGAGTTATCGAAGTTTTTAGCTTAGCGCACCAACACAAGTTGAAAACTTGGTTTACCAAGCAATATAATCACAATCACATTTATACAGAAAACGAACCACCATATAGCGGGTGAGTACTACCTTCCATAACGTGAAGCCCGCTATGCGCTCAATGTGTGCAGTGTAGAGATAAGGTATGTCAACCACGCAAGCTTCTGGAAGCCAGCTACGCGATGAAGATTATTAACGCATGGGTCTTTCTTGATTGTACAAACAAAGATGGCGAATAAAGAGATATTAATTGTTTGAAATGGCTGGTTGGAGTCTCCAACACTTAATTTTACAGATTACCTTCTTCACTGTCTGTTGAGAAAGGGTGGAAGTGGAAAGGATGCTTTCAACATGCAAGCAATGTGTTATTAATCGCGGGGCCCTTCACAGAGCAGGGAAGAATGTCCGACCGTCCGCAAGATGACTCCCACTCCCGAGTGGATGGGCCGACATAAGTGATATTTGTTTTGCAGGCCCATGAGGGGTAGGGGTTGCTGGGTTTTCAGTTCAATCAAGCCAGTGACATTTGAACTAAAAAACCACAAAGTTTTCTTTCTGGCAAATTCATATGAAGCGCACGTGAGAGCTGCTGCCTTATTTATGTGAAGCGGCTTGCGTTTTTGTGTGCAAGACGTATGCGCCACTAAAAAACCAATAAACTTTCACATGATGTAAGAATTTAAGAGACCTGCGATGACATTGTCTTAGTAAGTAAGTCACGTCTTCACATGACCTTACTTTTCATCAACGCAGTACATTCCCCTCTCCGGTAAACTCTCTATTAAGCATATGTGTGACTTGGGTCTTTGTGTTCACCCGTTTGACTTGTGGACCTATCAAATTGCCATTTATGACTATGTTAAACACCCCCAAAACAATTTTTTGGTGCCAATTTTTAAACTACCCCGACGATTTCGGTGATATTCTACGAGATGTAAACCCAAAGACGTATGAGCTGCAACTTCCAATATCACTGATTTGATAACCCTATTGGCTTGAGTGCTTGGTATTCTGAGTTTACTCACGATAAACACGAGGACATCAATGGTGGACACCTTCTATGCCATATATCAGATTTATAAATCTAATATTAAATATTTAGGTTGTATATTGTAGTGAAGATATATCATTAAAATTAAAAATTCATATGTTAGTTGGCCGAAAAGCCTTACGGTTATAGCACATGCTAGGTAGAGATCACATTTGCTATTAATCCCGATTCGATTCTTTGTGGGCATTAAACTCGGACTCTCCTATTGAGAAAAGCTCTCACACTAGCTAAAGTAAATTTCGATTAACAATGATCAGTGCTGAAAGTTTGTTACTTTTCTCTACGAATTACAGGGCTCATGCGCTCGACCCCGGAAAAACGAACACAATAAAGTTCGCCCTGCAAAAGAGTTTCCCGCTCAATGAACTTTTTCGTGAATAGAGTGAGGAGTGAGCAAATTCCATGGTGGAAGCTTACGTTAGAAACTGAAACAGATGCTTGCACGGGATGTGGACTCGAATAGAGTGAGGAGTGAGCAAATTCCATGGTGGAAGCTTACGTTAGAAACTGAAACAGATGCTTGCACGGGATGTGGACTTGACCAAGAATAGTTCAAAAATCTGAATTCTAAATAGTGAGCTTGCTACGAAGTGGAGTGAGATTTATTGCGAGGGCAGAAATTAAACTTTAATTTAGGCGGACAGAAAGTTGAACTTATGTGTCAAATTACAGTTTTCTTTGAATTTTTAATTTTAATTTAGAAATTAACATTAATTAGTTAAAATCAAAATTTCAATTTTTTCGTGAATTAGATCGATTATACATTCAATCCTTTATCATATACCCAACTTCAACCCCGAAGCTATAATCTATATAACATGCACCACTACTTCAGCGCGACAGTAAAATGATCAGAACTCTTCAACTCTTGCTTCGATACGAAGAGTAATGTACTAAATCAGAGAACACACCAGTTAACTTTGCCTGTCATAGTACAATTTGCAGCGCAGAGCAGCATAAACGAAATCTATGCAGAAAAATGGGATGATGATGTCTTGGGGTGTTTCAAAGGTTATCTGCATAGATTGACAGTGACAATCTGGAAGAGAAGAAATAAGTATATAAAGATGATTACTTTGCTGGAGAAGGTCTTGTAGCTGGGAAAGCAGACTCCACTGATTACATACAGTGCATAACGCTTGTTATCTGACCGTCCGTAACCTCGATTATAGATTACGTGGCAGCTACGCCTACTGGCAAAATAGTTTTTTGGTTTCTATGCAATACAGAAGTTGCGGGTAAAGATCGGCACAATTAGTGTTGTCTTCAAGTTGTCTTAAGGTTTGTGTTGAAATGAAGAAAGGCTACCAGTTTTAAATATTTGAATTTTTGAGAGCTTGCTTGCGAGTTGAAGGAATCAAAATCAAAAGTGTGGGGAAAATAGAAAACAATCTTAGTTAAAGTTCCTGCGTTGCTCGGCCGTTGACGAGGATTGTCATTCTGTGCTATCTAAGACAGTAGCCCATCATCGATGTATAACAGCTACACCATAAAGTTAAACTCCTTGGGCGGGAAAATAATCAAAATGGAAATAAAGTAGTTCTTTTGGTGTGTTGGTATAATGAGAAGAGATTCTCTTCTCATGTAGCTCCGTAATTACTATACCCTCTTTCTAGATAGAGACAATCAGTAAATAAGGGAGAAATTCTAGCTTACCAGCAATTTTTTAATTATTTAGGAAAATTGGAAGACGAGGTCTTCATTAAATGCCGAGTCTCATATTAGAATCTACAGATTGACCGAAAAGATCCATTATTTTGTAGTTAGAATTAAAAAATTCGTATTCAATGCACAACTTGGTAGCGCACGGATTTCATGCACTAACACTATAGACTATATCCAGCATTTGGAAGTGTAAAGGAAGTAAATGCAATAGCGCAGAGAAGAACATCCATCTAACCCATTTCGGCAATCCTGGGAAGAGGAAGTCGTCTGTCGCCAGGAAGGATATAGGATATCCGTAGCAAAATGTCGGACGCGTCAGAAGAGTCCGAGTAAGTATCGCGTATGAAATGAACGAAATGACTTACAAACTGGAGATGCGGAAATTCAGTTGATAAATGATCAAACTTTGTATAGTCTTCTAATTCCACAGGAGGAAGTGGAACCCACAACAAATTTTAGAAATGAAAAGTGGTCCAGAAACAACAAAAAAAAGAAGGAAGATAAGATCCGGAGTCGTGGAAACAATGGCAAGACAGAAACCGAAGTAGAAGGAGCCCGTAAATAGATATTTACACTATTTCAATATCATTCATAAACGCCAAGACCAACCATAAGTTATAATTGTTTCCAAAGACCGTAGTGGTGTTGCCAATGCGGGTTATGATGACACGGATGATCAGTCTTCGTCCGTGGAAATAATTAGTGAAGATCGGGTAGCTTCCTCACTTAGGACGTCAGATGAGAATTGCCGAAAACAAGAAGAAGCCGATGAGGATCTCCCGGTGTCCTTCATTAGTTTAGTAAGGACATGTGAGACGTTTATAACTTGATTCCTTGGATTACCATTAACCTGTTCGGAAAGTCATTATATTGCTTTCATTTGCAGTATCGGTTTGCAACGCTGAAGGATATTTTTATTTTAATATTTGGTGCTCTTTGCGCTGTAATGTGTGGTTTTCTAAGTCCCATCGGAAACAAAGCTTATGGAGACTTCGCCAAGGCAATGGTTAGATCTCCAACCTTCTTGTTCACATTATCGTTTAATACAATGACGCTCACAATCCAATTTTATGCTTGGCACAGGTGGAAAAGGGTGCCGAGATGCAAAATGGCTCTTGCAACGGGTCTGATACTGGCCTCTTCAGTCCACGTGATGACAAATTTACGGAAGCTACGTTGTTGTATGTCGTCGTTCAGACGTCGTTAGGCGGAGTTCAGTTGATCCTTGGTTATTTCATGGTCATGTGCTACAATATAGTGGCAGAAAATCAGGTTTGCTTTGTTCTTAGATTTTTCTCCCAAGTCATACTTTTACCACGTGTGTAACTCCTCCAGACCATGTAAACCTTAATGAGATGACAGCTGCGGTATCTCTTGCAGGTATACCAGCTGCGCATAAATTATTTCAGGTCACTTCTCTGTCAAGATATCAGTTGGTTTGACAGTCGTCGCGAACGAAATTTCTCCGTTAAGATTGTCGAGTAAGTATATACATTATATTGCAAGCAAGTCGGACTTTATTGAATTAGTGTTCTCCCAACTTGGACAGGGATATGCTTAAAGTCCAAACAGCTCTTAGTGAGAAGATCCCGTTGACCATATTTAGTTTCACCACATTCACTGTGATGATGGCCACCTCGTTCTACTTTGGCTGGAAACTGAGTGCTGTCATGAGCTCCATGATTCCACTCGTAATTATCGTAGTCGCTGCTCAAGGATTCATAAGCTCGTACATAACGAGGACTGAGCAAAGATCATACGCCTCCGCCGGTGCTGTGGCTGAGGAAGTATTCACGAACATCAAAACCGTCGTTGCATTCAACGGCCAGGAGAGGGAAATAGCCAGATATGGCAGGGAGCTCGAGAAGGCCACTAAAGCAATCAGCATCAAGGGATTACTTCTGGGTATATCAAATGGATCTGGCTGGCTAGTTTACTTTGTAAACTACTCTCTAGCATTCTGGTATGGAACCACCTTGGTTTTACAGAGTCGCCGTGAGCATAATGATGAGTATGGACCGGACACGCTAATCATTGTGAGCCTTCAATGTTGCCATAAAATAGTGATCCTACATTTCAATGTGTCACGGATGTAGCAAAAATCTGAATCGTAAATGCTCAGGTTCTTTTTGGCCTCATCGTGGGATCTTTTACTCTTGGGAACACGGCGGAATATTTCGAGGCCATAGGAGCGGGAAAAGGGGCTGCTCGTGGAATATTTCCAGTACTTAACAGGTATCTAGTACTACTAATAAAATTCTGCCACTATAGATCGCCCTGCTCAGAAAAAAAGTGCAGAAAAGGACGCGGAATTCTTATGTACTTTTGTAACAGAAATTCTGGATTGCACAGTCTCTCGTCGGAAGGATATTATCCACCACGGAAATCGGCTGGAGAGATTCGTTTTGAAAACATATTTTTCGCCTACCCAAGCCGCCCCGACGTTCCGGTAGTCACTTGTTTTGATTGATTTGATGATCACTGAAGATTTGAATTTGGCAGCACACAAGTAGTTTATGTATGGTTGCCTTTTGTGGTGTAGATCTTGAAAAACTTTTCACTTACTATCGAGCCGCAGAGTACAGTAGCCATTGTTGGGCACAGTGGATCTGGAAAATCAACGTGCATTCAGCTGCTACAGAGATTCTACGAGCCACTCAGCGGTTCCATTAAAATTGACGGCCTCGACATTCGGTCCACGAATGTTAAATGGCTTCGGAGTCAAATTGGCATAGTGTCGCAGGAGCCGGTTCTTTTCAACGGCACAATTGCAACGAATATTCAACTCGGCTGCCAGGAATGCTCTGACAATGATCTACTCAGTGCCACCCAGCAAGCATGTGCTCATGAATTCATTTCTAGACTGCCTCAGGTACCTTTAAGCTTCAGTTCTTATCTTTTACATCACAATGAACAAATTAATCAGAACAACTTTTGTCATTGCTTTCAACTTGTCTATTTTCACAGCAATACGATACTCCTACGGGGGAAAGAGGTACCCAGTTGTCAGGCGGCGAGAAGCAACGAATAGCCATCTCAAGAGCCTTGATCAGAAGTCCGCCTATTCTGCTTTTAGATGAGGCCACCTCGGCGCTGGACATGCAGAGTGAGAGCTTGGTGCAACAAGCTTTGGAGCAAGCTAAATCTGGTCGAACCACGATTATCATCGCTCATCGCCTTTCCACAATCCGGACTGCAGATCTTATCGTGGTCCTATCCGAGGGAGAGGTAACAAGTTATCGTACGGCTATTAACTTTGGCGTCTCTTCTGTTGAAAGCTTTGTTGGTGTGTCGTTGAGAAAGTTGTAACCACTATTAGTTACACCATGGTAATGGAGTATTGCTTTTATTCTAGGTTCACGAATGTGGGACTTATGACGCACTGATGAGCAAGCAGGGAAAGTTTTTTGAGCTGGTGAATGCCCAGCAGGAAATGGACGTGACGCAGAAAGCTTCTCAAGCTCTCCTCGCTCAAAAGGGCATCGGGGACGTTCGGGCCGAAGAGCTGTTCGAGGCCCAAAAGCAAAAGGGTTTGCTCAGTTCTGTAGAAAATGCAGAAAGCGGGATCCATGTGAGCAAGTCAGTTGGAAAAAAATATCAAGAGGTACTAGAGCACTTGCAATGAATATTTGAAAGTCTCCCGACGAAGTCTCACCACGTGCGTGTATTTTGTGTAGGAGGTAAAGATGAAAGAGCAGTTTAAACTGAGTGACTTCGCTCGTCTATGCTCTGTAGAGTGGAAGCCGATGGCTGCCGCCGTTTTTATCACCATTGTGAAATCTGCTGGTCTACCGTTTTACTCAATATTTTTCGGAAGTTACATCGCTGTAAATTTGCAATCTTCTATTTAAATTGTTATTTATTGTTGTAACTTCTCACAGAAGGGATTTTCATGCCCTTTTAATTATTATTACTTTAGCTTTTCTCCAACCCCGACAACGATTATGTTCAAAGAATGGGAAACAGATATTCCCTGGTTTTCCTTCTCTTGGCAATACTTATGGGTACTTTAAGTTTATTCCAAGTAGGTATCTAGTTTTGAATATCTCAAGCATTAAAGTGGCTCGACCTATTATACTAAAATTAAGTGTGACTTTTAGCGACTATTTGGCAACATGGCGGAATATGGACTTACATTTCGTGTGCGACGAAAGCTCTTTCGGACGATTATCTATCAGGACGCGGAATTTTTTGACGAGGAGGACAATCATGTGGGACAGATCACATCACGCTTGTCATCTGACTGCACCAGCATTCAAGGTGTAAGCCGGTTATCATAATACTATAAGTACAAAATGAAAACTACATTTTTTAAAATCATGGCTGCTCAAGACGACATTGTACGACTATACAGGATGTGAGCTAAATGAGCCGCCGTTGTATCCGTAGGCTGCTGGTAGTAGATTGGTGGGTCTGACGCAGTCCGTAACGATCGTTGTATTGTCTACCGTCATGTCGTTTTACTATCTACCCAAGATGGCTGCTGTCACAATTATCTTCGTCCCACTAGTCCTATTCTCTTCGTTTCTGGAGGGGCGAGTTCTCGGAACTGACAACGTGGCGGAAAAGGAATCTGTGGAATCCGCGGCCAATGTTGCCGTAGAAGCCCTGAACAGTATAAGAACAGTGCATAGTCTTGGTATCGAAGCTTATTTTATCGCCAAATATACTCAAGCTCTTGATGTGGCCCACAAGTTAGTGAAAGATATGACGTTACAGGTCCTAACGTAAACAAAACCTTTACTTAATTTTATTCCCAGTTTTTAATCTGTTTAGAATCAATCTGAGGAGGGCACACATTCGAGGACTTGTATTCGGTTTTGTGTACGCCGTGCCATACTTTGCCTACGCCACTAGTGTGTATTATGGCAGTTACTTGGTACAGACAGAGTGCGCTAGCATCGCAGATGTGTTCAGGTAACATTCGTAACCCGGTTTACATGAATTTGCTCATCTTGTCTGTACAACATCTGATTACTATGGACCTTTGTTGCTTTGTGGTCTTACAGGGTTGCAGAAGCTCTTATTTTTGGTACAATGTCTGGTGGGGCAGCACTCGCATTTGCTCCCGACTATGACAAGGGGAAGATTGCGGCGGCTCGAATAATGAAACTCTTGCAGCGGAAGCCAAAGATTAACACAGAGTATCAACGAGGGGTGGAAATAGTATGTGTACTAGTAGTTTTCATCTGCACTTGTGTGGTAATCCGGTAATCGTAGTTGTCCATATTTTCAGGAGGAGCCCCGGGGCTCGCTCGAGTATTCCAAAGTGAAGTTTTCATACCCTTCCCGACCGACTGTGACAACCCTGAATAATTTCAACCTCACTGTGCCGAGTGGAATAAGTGTGGCTATCGTTGGACCCAGGTTCGCTCGGTTTCAAATATCTTTGTCACTTGGTGATGAGCTTTTGAAAACTTCAACAAAGCTATTAGATTATTCTTGTACCTTTTATGTAGTGGAAGCGGAAAGTCTACTGTTGCATCACTGCTCCTTCGGCATTATGACCCTACCGAGGGTTCTATTGTAAGAATGTATTTGTTTATATAGCTCTACTTTTGCATGAACCAGATGGAACATTACTTTTTGTTTGAGTAGACGATGGACCGTGAGGACCTGAAATATCTGAATGTCTTCCACCTGCGGTCGCTATTGGGGATGGTTTCTCAAGAGCCTGTGCTTTTCGATACTACGATAAAGGACAACATTGCATATGGTCGTGGTTCGTCGGAAGTATCGGATGAGGAAATAATAGAGGCTGCCAGGGGTGCGAATATTCATGACTTCATTGTCAGTCAACCTGCAGTAAGTCGTACTAGTATTATGGTATGGTTCAACTTAGCATCGGAATTTGAGCGAAGATTTCCAGAGTTCTGGTTGAACTGAATACGTTATGGTCATTATATGGTCACATCTAAGGGAATTCAACCATTCGTTGACCATTGGTGTGGGCCATCCTGAGCTTTAAAAGAATCCTTTAACAATTTCACAGGGGTATGAGACAAGAGTTGGGTCTGGCGGTAGCCAACTCTCTGGTGGACAGAAGCAACGGATTGCCATTGCTCGTGCTCTTCTTCGTAATCCAAAATTACTCATACTGGATGAGGCGACGTCCGCTTTGGATTCACAGAGCGAGAAAATTGTTCAAGAAGCTTTGGACAAAGCCAAGAACGGCCGGACCTGCATTACCATTGCACATCGGCTATCCTCTGTTAAAAATTATGATCTTATAGTCGTCGTCCGGAATGGTAGAATAATTGAAAGCGGTACTCACCGGAGTCTATTGTCGGCCAAAGGGCTTTACTATGCCATGTGGTATGCACAGCTGAAACCAGCCCCGGAGGCTCTGTAATGCAGTTATGGGGTATGAACTTTAATAGAAGTTTTGTATGGTTGTTGTATTTTAATTCATCTGCACGTTAAAACATTTCGTAACACATTATTGTAGCAATATCAACGCGGCAAATTTCAGGGGTTTGTGCTATCTTTAATGGTATTGGCGTCGTCGTCCTCGGGAATTCGTTTGAGCACCACCAGCAGTTCCATATGATGAGACATGGGAAATAGATCCACTGGGATTATTTCGCGGGGAACAAACGGAGAAAGCCTATACTTTTTTGACTCGGGTCTTGCAAAATCTATGAAATTTTTCTTGGCAGCCTCCGCATCACATGCAACAAAAATAATTGTGTTTATCTTGGCACAGCGACGTAGTGTCTGAAGGACTTTGACGTGAACTCCAGCACGAGGAGGGTCCAGGATAGCGACGATTTTCCTCTTTTTAGTTTGAAACGTCAGACAGTCAACAACATCTTCCGCTTTCCCACAGTAGAACTCACACTTTTCACTCAGCCCGTTTTCTTCAGCATTCATGCGAGCATCTTCGATAGCACTAGCTACTACATCTACACCATGAACTTCGCCGCAAGCGTTGGCTAAGCTGAGACCCAATGTGCCAGTACCACAACAAACATCTAGTAAACAGGTGTCTTCATCCAGCTCTGCATGTACTTGGATTGCATTAGCAAGTACCTATGATTCAAATACAGAATTGTATAATAAAATAAAATAAATACCCTACGACTTATAGTTATACTAATAGGAAAGAAATAGTATAGGTTGTTCAATAGTAAACACCGAGCCGTACCTCAGCTCCTTTGGCATTGACTTGAAAAAATGAATCCGGGGAAATTCTGAAAGTGAGCCCACACAATGTTTCTCGTATGATACTCTCGCCGAATAACAACTCTGTGGAATTTTTCTTCTGCTGCCCTTGCTCTTCTAAGATTTTGAAGTAAAAAGAGGTGATCTTGACATTTTGGTCAGATTTCAAAAGAGTTACCAGAGTGTCTTTCAGCTTCTGTAAGTCAACATCGCTAAGTTCCTGAAGGAAATCCAAAGTACATTAAACACTTAACATTCACCCTTGTTCCCATTTAAAACCGATCGAAAGAAATACAATCTTACTTTCCTACTAATTAACACGTACAACATGACGTCGCCACTAGAGCTTGTGCGTACTGTCAACTGTTTCCAAACACCCGCATGAGTTTCTGGGTCAAAAGGTTCGTACGGAGTTGTCCTGATGCATTTCTGAAATGCTAAAGCTCCGTCTATCATGGACCGCGGTAAATGTGATAATCCATCTATTGGACCCACAGCCTTGGATCCTTTTTTGTAACTGGACAGTCTGAATCCAACGGTCTTCTCTTTCGTTTCTGGGTTGTAGCCTGTGAGCAAATATTAAATCAGAGTGTAACAAAGTCTGAGCCCTCCATAAGATGAATCTAGTACTGAATACTGGACTAACCTATCGTAAATTCACACTTGTTTCGATATTTGTCTGTTACGGGTGATGGAATGATATTCTGACATTTCCAGAGAGGACTTGGCAATTTCTTCAGGGCGAAATTCGTCTGATACAACTCTCTTTGAAGGCCAGACATGTACGTCATCACAGCCGCGTCTTTTCTCCGTAACTAGAAATAAATCATTTTAAAATTAAATCTGCACTAATAAACCCCATATATTTAATACAAACAAATTAATACAAAAGGCGAATTCATTACCTGTTCATCGTAAGGAATGTCATGCCAGGGGGTGGTCACTTTTTTAATTATGTCCTCAACAGGTTCCGTAAATGTTTCTTCCGATAGCTCAGCCTCCACATCGGCTCGCTTCTTGATCAGAGGATCTTTGGCAGCATTCGCATACTTTCAAGAAACAACTTGCTCATAACTTCTACCACTGTACATTCCAAGAATCATTGTAGGTCTGCAAAACTCACACTAGCCTCCACGACCTTGTTTTTCCACTTCTGTCCATTTAAAACTTGCAAGGCTTTCTCACGTTCCTCAGTCGAACGGAATGAGATGAACACAAAATGTCCAGCAGCTGTCCCTTTTTTAATCTTATGAGGATTTAGCTTCAACTTGAACAGAAATTTTTTTAGTTCCTGAAAAAAAATTAGCAAGGCAGTGCTTATTCATATGCAACAAGTAGTGAATAATAATTGAATTGACGAAGCAGCACGGATACCTTGAACCCATACTGTTTTGGGAGGTTTCGCAATTCTATTTTGTATCTTTCCGAACAAAATTCGTCCCTCTCCAAGTATGCGTAGGGGTTCTTTTCCTCGGTTTTGTCCTCCGACGTGTCATGGTCCATTCTGACATCTTCCTCATTACCGGCATCGTGCTGAAGTTTTTCTCCAATTTTCTCCACTTCTGCCGTAGCCGATGCTGAATCTACTTCTGTTTCCGTTTTAGTCCTACTTTCCGGCTCAGTAAATGTGGAGCTTTCAGATGGCATTTTGTGTAACAACTCTATAAAATAAATTGAGTTAAACTGTCACTTGAAATTCATTTAAAAATTTTTTTGACCGCTCAGTCCATATAACTTAAATTCATGTATTCAGGCACAACACACGACCTTGCAATGCCACGCGGTTTTCAGCGGATTGTGTACCTAATTCCGTGGTATAACACATCAGCCTATCGTACTCACCGTGTGCGCCGTTGCTCGGCTTGGATAGGCTTAAACTCACCTGGCTGAATAAGTGCGCTAAAGGGTGACGCTAGTGGGCTTTATGCAGGAGCGCTTCTTATTCAAGCTCAAAATTCTTTCTTGCAAGGACGTAAACACAAAAGTTGGATAGTACTTTCCAGGATTTTTCCTTCCGACTGGCCAACTGAAGATAAAAAGAGGAATAAAGTTTTTTTATGCAAGGCGTTAGCCCTGAATAAATTGTTCTCGAATCTGGATTTATTTGAAATTTAATTGTTCACATCTCAAAAAGTTACTTGTTATCATTTTCTTCGGTGGTTCTGGTTTGCTTTGCCAAATTAAATTTTGACGTTTACTCACAAATTCGAGTGATACCGAATTCGTTGGATTTTTGTGCTAATACTATTTGTTAAAGTTGAATAACCTCGTTCGGTAGTCTCGGCCCAATATTCTGTCCAAAATAGAGGTGAAAAACGAGGCGGGCTTTATCCCCGTCATGGAGGGGATGAGCTCGACAACAAATACTGTTGGGACGTCAAATAATGCTCAGAATGACGGGCAAGTTACCGTTGTCCAGGCGTCTCCTCAGGTAATGTAATTGAGGAGGCTCCGTTTGAGAGCACATTTAAGCTTATGCTCATAACTTTGAAATTTGTACTGATGAAAATGGTAAACTAATCTGCAGGTTGTCGGAAGCGTTGGCGGAAATGCAGGTCAGCCCATCGTGGTTCAAACAATCGGTCAGACGCTTCAGGGAAGTGGTGTCCAACAAGCTATTCAAGTTTTACCTATAGGGAGTTTGGGAAACATTCAGGTATGTACCTCTGCATTTTACGTAATCCATTTTTTCCACGGTACAGGTGCATGTTTTTGCAACGTATAAATTTTATCGGTGCACTTATGATTTTGGTAAATGAGCCATGGTCTCTTGTATTGGGTGAAATACTTCTTTCTGTTTGTGACAATTAAAGCGAATTCAAATCTGGGTACCATAATTTGTAGAGATGATTGCATGAGAAAATAGATTTCGTCTAAAGTATTGCACTACTGCGCTATGTTTTGAAGTCGAATCGAAGTTAAACTTTTACAGTTTTTCCACATAGTTACAAACGTAATTTAAATAGCTGGATTGCTACTGGACTGAAGGATCCTTTGTTGCAATTACTAGTTTCTCTGATTTTTTATTTTCTATGCAAACTTATTTTCTAATTGTAAACTTTAAACCTAATCGTAACCTTTTCATGCATCCTTTCTTTTCACAGACTCAAGGAGCTCAAATCCTACAAACACCAGATGGCCAAACCTTTATCTATCAGCCTCTTGCAGTGGATGGAACTGGCCAGTCATCATCTGTACTAGGAATTAATGGATCTATCATACCTCTCGCAACAAGCTCAACAACTGGTACTGTAAATGCGACAAATACCCCTGGAACAATTACG
The DNA here is from genome assembly GCA_009870155.1 of Pseudobourletiella spinata. Taxonomy (NCBI): domain Eukaryota; kingdom Metazoa; phylum Arthropoda; class Collembola; order Symphypleona; family Bourletiellidae; genus Pseudobourletiella; species Pseudobourletiella spinata. The sequence continues at coordinate 37,451 of WJFA01000230.1, read as the reverse complement.
ATTCCTCAGATAGTCGGCAACGCAGGAGCCAATTTTGTGAGTGAAGCTGTACTTTTTTTCTTAGCGTTTCACCTGGTTTGCCATCTTTCATGTGATGTTTATTAGAATTTATGCTTATTAAACTAAATCCTTTACCCTTAGATGGTCCAGTCTGCAAGTGGAGTATCACAACTAGCTCGAATGCCTTTACAACCACCTGACACTGTTGTAGTTCCCGAAGAAGAACCTTTGTATGTTAATGCGAAACAATATCACAGAATACTTAAGCGTCGGCAGGCTCGGGCACGCTTAGAAGCAGATGGGCGTATTCCGAAGGAACGGCCGGTATGTGATTTCCGACTTTGTGCTTTCAATTTCATTGCTTTAGCTGTACCGTGAAAATAATCCAGGGATTGTTTTCATTTTGCAGAAATACCTTCACGAATCCAGACATAAGCATGCGATGAACAGAATACGTGGTGAAGGAGGACGTTTTCACTCGGGGTAATTAAATAAGATTTTCCCGTAGTTTTTAACCCTAGGAAATCACTTAATGCCTTCATATTATTTTCAGATCAGGTAACAGTCAGGACGGGAGTCAGAAAGGCAATGATAACGAATCAATCATTCTTCAGGCGGACCAAAACCCTGCAACTATTAAGCAGGACGTGAATAATCATTTTCTTATGTAGAGTTTTTTACTGTAACCAGCCGTGGCTGAACATTGTGTGCATACTGTTCTCGAAACCGGAGATTTGTGCCACTCAGCCTTGGTTTCCTGTTTTAGGTAGTTTGTAGGAGTTTAAGTGATGATTCTAGTTTCCACACTGAGTCTGAAGCCATGATGGCCCCCTGATTGTGCGAAAATTTTCTTAACTTGGGGAGGTTGCATGTTTCATTTGACTGGTGTTATTTGCTAAGCAGAATCCTGATCTAGATATTGTGAAATTAGATCCTTGTGGAATTTTTTTTCATTTTCAAGGGATTTTTTGAAGCTTTGCGAGTTAACCCAAAATAAATAAGGTTAACAGTATTGTCAGACAACTTTTCGTGGTACTGAAAGGGAAATTTTTTAAAAATAAATTCGACTTCAGTTGGACTTAGATGTTTTATATTGTGAGCAGGTACTCCGAATAGGGTACTTGATTTTAATTCGTAAAAGTGGAAATACTTAGCCGTGAGTCTCTGTATTAAAGTTTTGCGTACAAATCAGCGGGTTAGAGTTGTGGCAGATGTTCTTGTCTATTCTATCTGGACTGATGACTTCCAGGGAATTGGCAACGAAGGGTTTCATTTCAGTTAAATACTGTTGCCGGTTTTTAAAAAATTACTTGTACTCGGTTCAGGATTCCTAGTTAGCAAATGAATGGTCTAAAGAGTGCTTCAATCGACTCTGGAGTGACATCTCAACCTTTTTATTGTGATCCTTGTTATTTAATAGAATATCTATAGACATTGAGCGTGAAAATGTGGGGTCATGTTTTGACCAACATCACTTCTCTGAAAATGCTACGTACTTTTACTGTTAGGAAGGAGTGCGCCTCCTATATCAGAATTTATAGCAGGAAAATATTGTGTAAGAGGAGCAAGATCGTTTCGCGTGTATTGCAATGATAATTCTGAAATCAGTTGAAGTATCGCATCTGCACACAATACGATGGAGCCCAGTAATCTTTGGTTTGGTTAGGTGGAAGATAGGATGAGTTGAATAGTTTTCTAATGAATTGACTGCTGCATGGTCAGACTTGTGTGACATTTTCGGGGAGAGCCTGTATTCCTGCGTAGCTAGATGGTAAAAATAAAAGTTATTTCTAATAGCTGATAAGGATTCGAGCATATAGGAAAGACGATAGAGTGTAGTATTTTATGTACGTAGGTAGGATCCTGTATTTGCTTATCTATACCAGTTACTATAATGTTAAAAATAATTCGTAAGTGAAAAGATTGTGAGTACAATAATAATTTTCGAATTCATACGACTTGTACTGCAAACCATGTATCAAATACGTTGAAATATAAAAGAGTGGTAAAAATACAATTAATTCATTAAATAAAAGATTCAATAATAATTAAGAAGGCATTACGCCAATGGAGTCAAACAATAACAATACTAAGGTGCGTAAAACGGTAAGAAAACAAAGTATTTTATCCATCTATCTGCCTCAAATATGACCCAATTAGAATCACGATTCTCGTACCCAAAATCGAAATTCACTTAAAGTTTTCGACGTGTTCGAGCTCTATAGCTGTGCAACTTAAAATTCTTGACGAGTTCCGTGGATTTAGTATTCTTGCACGTCCTGCAGAAGCTTCCCACAGCTGCTGCAGGGAATGCTTACATATATTCGCATTCCATCGCCGTTGCGGACATCTGAGGTTAGGCGAAGCTGACACAACTGGCCGTGACATCAGCATCCTCGGAAACTTGCTGTTGACGGACGAACTTGTCAGTTTACAAACACTTACAAGAGCTTAGGTTTCTTGGAATCTGGCGGCGCTTCATCAGGAGTATCACTTGTGTCGAATATAGGCTTAGGTTGTGTACTGCAAAGTAACAAATTATAATATTAATTAATTACTAAGCTAGTGATTTCCACTTCAAACGTGTCCTCTAAGGTATCGTAACCAGTACAGGGCATACTCATGTACGCAAGGTTTGGCAATGACATTGTTAACTTACGTCTTGTAGGCAGGTGTAACCCAAATAGGATTTTCTTCAGCCTCCTTAGCGTAACGTAAGATTGCTTCTCGAGGATCCATGTCATCCTTTACACTTTTGCTTAAGCCTAAACTCCGGATGACATAAGAGCTCAACGTTGAGCCAGCGGTGGCAACTCGACCGCCCGAACCAGCTGTTATGGGCAAATCCGGACGATGGGATTTGACAGGATCCATCCTATTGATTACAAACAAAGCTGTCAGTTTTACAAAATCAAGGCTCTGAATGAATAAACTTTCCCTTACCTTGCTTTGATTTCTTCTCTCTTGGAGTTGCGCGGCCTCTCATTCTTAAACATTGGCAGGCTGTTTGGCGTTATGATTATTTTCCCGCTCAAATCCTCAGTTACGTCCTTTGTTTTCATCTTCTTTGGTTGCTTTCCATGTGCGAGTAGGGCTCCTCGAGTTGAGTGCTTTAAGTCATAAAGGATAGTGTACCGACCGGATGCGAAAGTTGCAAATATTTGATTCAATCGATGATGCCATGCGCTCCTAATAATGACTTCATTGGGGAAACTAATCTCTCGGTCGTACGTAAAAGTTTTCATGGACAAGAAACAGAGTTTGGAATTCGCAATGTTCTCGTCTTTGTCTCGTCCACTTGTGCCTTTTGGCAATGAAGGGATCACGAGGTAACGATCATCAGGACTAAATGTGAGGTCAGTTCTGGAAATAAAAAATGTTAATCATTGATTTGTGCTAATATGGTGTAACATCCAAGTTTCTAAAAATTTTAGTCAGTAATCAAATCACTCACGTTTTATATTTCGCTGGGTGCTGGTCTGTCTTGAATACAGTTTGTTTCCAATTCCGAACGTCCCATATGTTCACAACAGCATCCTCACCCCGCGACGCAACATACAATCCAGAGTTGGAGAACTGAATACAAGACGTCTCCGTATTTTTGGTATGCGCATTTCTCACAGTTGCTATAGGGATTCCAGCCACTTTCCGACTATCCCACAGAAATAAGTTTCCGTCGAAGCCCGCTCCCATAAATGTATTCCCATCTCGACCAAAGCAACAGCTTGTTGTTCGATTTTTGAGACCACTTGAACTGCGCAATTTCACACAAAAACTATGCTGTCTTGGATTATTCACGTCCCAGAGCCGGCAAGTTCTAAAAGTGGAACAATAAATATTAGTCGAAAATTCAAAGGAATCAATAAAACTGGATAATGAAGAATTAGCTGAATGCTACTCTCACCCGTCGTCAGAACCGGTAAGAAAGATGGATTTTTGCTTGGGGTTGAATTGCCCACCGGTTAACCCTGCAACATGACCCTTCGTTCGGGACATGTCAACGATATACTGGTCACCTTTTACGCACTCCAGCAACTCAGTGCCATCTCGGTCTAGTACTTTGGCCTGAGCGCTTCCCGATATGACAAGTAATGAGTCTCCACTGGTCGAATAGCTTAGATTCAGTATTACATGGCTGTGAAACAAATCAATTAATTAGAATCAAGCGAGGACGTAGCTAGGTGCTTCCACAAAATAAGCTCTCACCTTTCACATGGTCTCAACGCCCTGAAAGCATGTCGATTTTTAAGTCCTGTAAAGTCCCAGAGTTTTACTTCATAGTCATACGACCCTGTAGCAAACCTGGTCGCAGCTGGGTCAATGGCAAGTGCTGAAACAGGCTTTGAACTGTGGTTAAAACTCATCTGTTCAGCCACTGGGAAAATATATTCTCCTTCGTCGTCGTCGTTGTCACTACGAATTCAAGAGATAAAATTAGCCAACCACAGAAACCACCACTTACCCGACCTTTTAAATTTGACTTAAAATCATATGTAATACCTCAGGCTGTCGTCGTCATCACTACTTTCACTGTCACCATCGTCTTGAATTTTCGTTTTCTCACTCTTCCCACTGCTAACGCTTGGCAGTAATGGTTTCGGACCTATCCACTCTTCATCGTCTTCAGTTTTTTTAGTTTCAGGTTCTGGGGCCACCTTGTCTTCCTTTTCATCATTCCCTTTTTCCTCTTCTTCTTCATCTTCGTCGTCATCGTCACTCTGTCTATCTTTGGCTAGCTTCTTCTCGATTTCAGCCCTATGCCGCGCTTTCTTGATTGCATCGACCATGTCTTTCACGTCGAACGATTTGGCCACTTTAACGACGGGTTTCTTGGAACTTCCGAAGTCTGCAAAGCCCATGACTTGAGCTACAGATTCCAGAGGGGTAGAGCTTCCAGTTTTACCAAAAGTTCCGAAACCCTGAATATCAGAGGTTTCCGCAACTGCTTCCTTCACCTCAGATTCACTCTTTTCATTTTCAGGTGGTTTTGACGGCAACGAAAGTTTACCAAATGAAATTTTCATCTTCCCTCCTCTCCCGGGAAATGACATTTTCGTTGTGGTGGAGTGAATTTCTCAAGCTCTTTGCTCTACGAAAATAACAGTGAAAACAGTTCTAAACTTGCCCACGCTGAAATTCTTCTTAATTTTTATTTATAATTTTTACAGTAGTAAAGTAGAAAATGTTTTTAAATATGGTTACGAATTAAAACGATCTTACGTCGTTATCAAAGATTTGGTGTATACATACCATCTGTAATCCTTAAGAACTAAAGTTTACGTCCATTCAAAACTAGCGCCGGTTTGCCTATTGGTTATTACGAACCCCGCTAAAATTTGAAAAAGTCAAGCTGGAATTGGGAATTTGTACAGAATCCTGCGCCGTGGGTACCTCCCGTGGCATCTAGTGACACAACTGTAAGCCGCCAGGAGCACGTCGTGCTTGTTCCTTGTACGAACTACATGGAGCTGAGGCCATGCTGTTAATTTTCTCAGACCCACCATTAGTTTTGCCGTGTCGGCCAGCGTGCTGTTCGGAGGGTCTCGTCTGTGGAACTGTGTGACAAAAGAGTAGAATTTTGGAAAGCTTGGTGAAGTTTTCGTAGAAAATGTCTAAGAGAGGTAAATTAGTGTGTCATTCTAACTTAGATTCATTTGAAATCTGTTGTGGAAGTACTTAAATACGTACAAACTTGGATTGGACGGTTACATTAATGTTACAATGTGATGGGTTTTGGCAGGTCGTGGAGGTACGGCAGGAGCGAAATTCCGCATTTCGCTCGGTCTGCCCGTCGGTGCAGTCATGAACTGTGCGGATAATACAGGTAACCCTTTTGTTTCACTGTTTTCCGCTCGTCGGACAAATAAAGGAGAAATATGTAATGGTTAATGTCGCCAGCTTTGCTGGATCATGTTTGTTACTAGCTTGTGTGGAGTTGCAATGAGATATTTTTTTAGCAAAGCAGTTACAAAATTACAGTATGAAACTCACGTTTCTACAGGTGCAAAGAACTTGTACGTCATTGCGGTTCAGGGAATCAGAGGACGGCTGAACCGTTTGCCGGCTGCGGCTGTTGGAGACATGATTGTCGCCACTGTGAAGAAGGGAAAGCCTGAGCTCCGGAAGAAGGTCATGCCCGCGGTCGTCATTCGACAGAGAAAACCTTTCAGAAGGAAGGATGGTGTCTTCATCTACTTCGAAGACAATGCGGGGGTGATAGTGAATAACAAAGTGGGTGACATTGGATTCACGCATTGTGACAGGATTTTTTGTCAGGTTTTAATCTAATGTTCATGATCTTTAATTCACAGGGAGAAATGAAAGGCTCCGCTATTACCGGTCCTGTAGCAAAAGAATGCGCTGACCTTTGGCCAAGGATTGCATCTAATGCTTCTTCGATTGCATAAATTGAAGTTTTTGTCTTCGTATTATGAAATAAACTTGCAAAAAATTTATGACTTCGTGACTGTTTATTTGGCGCAGTTATTTAACGTTAGACCGGCGTTGTCTTTCATGTAGGTAGGCTTCACTTGTTTCGGCATTGTTACTGGCAAGAGGTAGGTAGTTCAACTACGCTTCCGGCATTGCATGGAGTAACAAGAGAGAGCATGGTGGTAAAGACAGAAAAGCGTAAAAATTACTTAAATAGTCCGTGGTGTTGTAATAGATTAAGCTCTGTTACCACGTTAATTGTGGTGGGAGGGGACTTCTACGCTGCTTGTAGCATTCGGTCACCCGTGGTGTAGATAGTCATGTCAATGTCCAGCCATCCAGTTATGTATTTAGGAATCAGGATGTCACTTTCGAGGCTATATTTCTTGTACCTCATTCATTTCATATTTGAGTTCATAGATTCCGATAGTAAATATCCTCGTGGCTGAAACCTGTTAAATCCTTGCATACTTTTGTCTATTATTTCCTCTGCAAGAAATCGCAAGCTAGTGAATGGGATCCTGAATTATATACCTCCATGTAACAGCTAAATAAAAATGATGTTGAAAATAAAGTGGACTGCTAAGTTCTCACTGTCCAATCCTAACGTGAGACCACCTCGCCCGTAGGAGTTAGTTTTTGGGAACTGGAACCAGAAGCTCATTTTTACGCAGGCTTTATATTTTAAAAAACACTAATCCAAGAAATTTGTCGTGCAGATATATGATATTCATACACTCTAAAGTTATTTATTCAGCTAAATGAATTCGTGACAGTACTATACATTGACTCGAAATATTTTAACGTAACATTTTTTCGTAGCGATTACTTTTTCAAGCTGGAAGGCTGCGGGCATCGGTATTTTTCCATAATAACATCCATCTCCGCATAGCTCATATCGTGATAGCTGAAATATTCTGGATTTTTATACTTCCCCGTCTTCGATGCGCCTGGTCCGACTGCAACAGTTAAAGGAACATGATTACACCCGTCGACATGACCACAGTTTCGTGCAAATAAATCAGAGAATACCCAACTTACTTTCCTTCGTTTCCACCTTCTTGAAAACAGTTGGAGGGGGGTCTTGCACCTTTCCCAAAATATCGACTTCAGAGGAAGAGGGTTTGTTTTCCGAAGATCCTGATCCTGACCCTGAAGCAGAACTAGACTTTTTTCCTGCCAAATGGAATGACGCAGTAGTGAAATTGCGTCGTCCCGTTTGATTTACTGCCACCAAGACAGATTTCTGAAATTGTTACAGGCGTAAAAGGCAAGCCAGGAATTAATAGTTAGCACTACTCTCCTTGGTACCGAAGTCTTTCGAGAAAACTTAATAGCCTCAATAGTTTTCACTTTACTTACCAGAATCTCCAGCCCAACCATATTTCGTGCAGCGTAAGGACTAAAATTAATGTTAAAATAGAAGTATTACCATGTAAATGAAATAAAATTTCAATAGCAACTGCCAATGTTCCGCCAGCGAGCAACCAACTCCGGAGATCTTTTCCGCGGCAGAACTCTTTAAGGTCAAGAATTCAAAATCGTGCTTCCCGCTCCGGAGAAATGTCTCAGCATTTTGCTGATTAATCTAATGGCGATATGTTTTTAAGTGTACGTACGAGATTACGAGAGTACCATACATCCTTTTAACAAGAACAGTCCTTATTTCACGTTACTCAGCCTTCGTTCTTCTGCAGGGACAAGGTGCAGCAATCGCCACCTCGTGAAGGCGGTAATGTTTAGGAATGTAAGAAGTGTTGAAATTATCGTCGCAGGTGCCTTCAAGCGCAGAAAGTAAAAAAGTTACCTAGCCTTGATTAAGTGGGTCAAGATTTTTGAAATGTGTCAGTTAGAAAGGTGGACCGAAAGATGACATGAATTTTTAGAGATTCCACAGCCGAAGTCAAGAGCAGATAACTTGAATTTGAAAATCGTTAATTTATTCCATAAATGTGGAGCACATACAAATTTTTTCGTCATGAAATGAGGAATGCTTTTTTCGATGTGCCAACGATAATGGCAAGAGTTGTGGCGTCTACAACAGAGTCTTACTGACCCAATGCTATACTCAGGAAAATAAATGTGGTGAAATGTTCGGCTGCAAGGTGAATTCTCCAGTTTTTGGAAAAGAGATCGATTATTAATCTCCTACGCGCGGTGGCAAGCCCGCAGGAGTATACCTCGAAATCTGCAATTTTTTTCTTCCAGTTTCATTTACAAATGATCACAATATTCATACGATTGAGTGGAACTCCCCACACAGAAATCAGACTACGCTGGATCATTCGCATGGCAGTTGAATGAAAAGAAGATCTGCAGTAGTTTTTAGCGACAAGGTTTGAGTTTCCCCTCTCCCTCACAGACAAGTTGTCTTTTTCAACAGCAGGCCCTCCAGAGGAGCCGAGGCTGACAGTCCACATGAGGTAACAAATCCCATTTCTAGGTTCGAAATTCAAGCCATCCACTTCAAACACCGCGTATCCCGATGCGTTGACAAGCATTTGACTTGACAGTACTTGGACCCACACAGAGTGCAAGTATATGGAGCTGGAAACCCACAAACCGTACAGAAATGCCTTTGGGGAAGATTTGATGATGGGGCTTCGGCACTTAAGTAAGTGGGACCATTAGGGTCTAGCATTTGTTCCTCCTCTATCAGCTGTGCGAGTGTCTTCCGATACCTGGAAAATTCAGTGAGCTTAATATGCAAACAGACTCGGAACATTAAGTCAACTGTCAACTCCAATCATTACTTTTGCTTATAATATTCCACAGTCCGAGCTCTTTTTTTTCGCGGCTGTCCACTCTGCGGATCCATGCTTTCTTGGAACTTCGGGGCTTTCTTGCTCATAACTGTAAAAAATTCAAAGTAGATATTGAGGGCGAAAAAACAGCAAGAATTTGCTGTTTTGAAACTCACCGAGATCTGCATGAGGTTCTTCCTGAAAGTTATCTTGTTCCAGTGCCTCCAGAGCTTTTTTCTGTCGTCGATACCGGGCAGCGGCGTCCAGAGCTCTGGCGGATTCTCTTGTCCTTCCATCTCTGTTACTCGCCATTTGGAATTCCAATAGAATGTTACTTCAGCAGCTTTCTGGTACCGTTTCTGTCAAAGTTCCCAATTTTCCCTCCGACTTTAAAGATTCGGGTTACTTTGACGTTTAGGTAACACTACTCACCACCGTCAGTTGTCGCATGAACTCCAAAGTTCAAAGAAACGAATTTTGGCGCTCAAATATCACCGTCATTTAGCAAGATTTAGTGTTTCACAGTCGAATTTTGCCAAATCAAAATTTATTCACCTTACAGCTGTGCATATTCTGTATGTCCTTCCTAGGTATGCGAAAGACAGTTGCTCGCAAACGCAAATATCCAGGTGAAGGAAAGACCAATTGGTGCTGTTGTTGAATGCCGTTGCTTGTGATTTCCGTTGGCCTAATCGGGAAATGTCAGTGGGTTGGGACATCACTTGGTCGGAACTAAAGGTCACGGAAGTATTGCTGATCAATCTATATCTACGACACGAATTCTTCAGTTACGCATTGGAAACATTTTTAATCAATAGCGTACTAAGTACTTCATTAAAAATCCCATGTGCAAGAATTTTCCAGTTTTGAATTTCGAGAAGGTACCCATTAACGCCTATAGTACTACGCCGGACGAAAATTTGGAATTATCCTTATCGGCTCGCCATCGCAATGTGGTGAACTGTTCAGAAAGTGCAAAATATTGAAGTTATAGACCTTCCGTATGCACACAACAGTATGGAAGGTGCCTTGGGCGGTTTTTCAAAACTTACTCGAAACTCAAAACTGGAAAAACTTTACTGGAATTAACATGGAATTTTTTATGAAGACGCACCATATGTGCTCTCAGCCAAACCTCAGACAAAGAGTTTGTCATTAGTAATGCTCCTGGATGACCTCTTAAATCCGCATAGTGTCCACTCTGTGTCACGGGGACATATAGGATTCTTCCCTTGTCGGTGCCTTTTCGGGAAAATTGTCCATATCGATTACGATATCGTTTCCTAATTTACTAATAGAAAAAATCACTGTATCGGTATCACGAGTACGCGAAGAATTCGGATACCGGAACTGATATTATAACATGTTTGTAAATTTGTTAAACCACTTGGTATGAACTACTGGATGAGTTAAGATCTATGGAAGTTAAGCCTGCAAAATTTAAAGTCATATTGAGTGGCGGTTTGCGGTCCACAACTGCATAGCATGTATCAGAGTACCCCGTGGAGAATGTTCGAATTGGTTTCTTACAAAATTAAATATTCATGCGATGGGAAGTGCAAGAATCGACAAGTTCGAGTTTCTTCCCCCGTGCACTGAAAGTACGCATTACCTCTCGTCACACATCCATTTGCGTGCCCTCATAGTTCCACCTTGCATAGGATTAGTTCTCTGTGACATCCAAAACTGGGATCACTATCCGACAGTAACAATTATTTCCGCACAATATTTTCCACATGTGTACTGTGTGTGTGTGTGCGTGTGTGTGATCTAACGAAAATGGTGTACGAACTGAAGCAGATCAGACGAAAGCCTGGCTGATTTTCTTTATTTCCTAAAATTTTCCGCTCAGTAATCATGAGTGACAGTTTAAAGAAAAAATATTATTGGAACCAATTGAAGATGCGCTGAGAAATGTACCGTGTGGAAGGCTAACAGGAGTAATGTCCATGAAACTGTGTAATAGGCCGCAGAAGAGATGTGAAACGCAGGACAAGAATATTACAGACAAAAAAGCATGGTGAAAACTATTTTAGGGAGTAAGCTTGAGAGCGCACTTGAAAGATTTCAGTGAACTGCGACAGAGCATTGTGCCAACCTTAATGTCACTCGGCAGAAAAGAAATTCCCATGTAGCTTATAGTTTACGGAGGTAGTGCAGATTTTCATCTCCATCCCTATCCTAATTCCCAAATAATTCATTTCTCTGTGAATTATGTGAGAGATAGCACGTATTCTCAGCCAAGTAAAGCTTACCCCATGTTCCATTTTGGTCACAAAACGCCCCTCGTCTAATTCCCAACCTTATTATTGAAGTGAAAACAACCTGAAATTTCACTCTGCTCCCCACACCTGCATGCTGCATTGAAATCTACAGATGAAGAGCCCTAAATATTATCCAAGTTTTAAAAAACACATCCACCGTTGTCACACTCTCTCATCATCCTACCTTTCCATTCCACCCACATCACTCAAAAAACTTATTTTCAACTCAAATATGCTCAACTTTTTCCAAAAGTATGACAAATACTCCTAACCTCAAACCCAACAACTTTGTTTTGAACACCCATGTTTGGTGTTCGCTTTTTCAGGACATCAGAGTTCCAATCTTTCCGTTTTGGATGAACGTTTGAACCACATAGATACTGATTAGCCGTGGCTGCTCCATAGAATAAACGCGGATATGAAACGTCAGGGCCGTCCAGCCTTTATGACTGCACACATTTCAGACTAGAAAACCAACCAGTTCGCGCGTCTGTTGGCGGAAGTGGAAAATGCTCCGCGTTCGAAGCTTATATAGCACGGGGTGACGGAGGTGTGAGTCTGTAAACCTCCGTTACTGCAACACTTCCGAGCTCCGAGCACAATTCGGTAGTGGCAAAACCTTCTTTCACATTGTGTGCTGATTAATTAAATATTTTTATTTCGGTCACAATAGATGAATCAACGGCTTGTGAGAAACTACCGTTATGATTAGCCTGAATGTGTACACAGTCATATTCCAATATGGCTAACATTTTCTACAGGATAAAGGATCATGATGAGTTGATGAACTTCAGCATATGAGCCTGCCTGTATGTAATTATAGACTATTTTACATGAGACACCAATGATGTGCGCGGTAAGCGCACAATGTGGATGAACCCTCCCTCTAATTCAGGTATAAGGTAATAATATTACAAAACTCATAGTACAAAGGGTCCACAGTTTTCACTACGGATGCTCAGCCAAGCCTACTTCCTCGCCGGAAGCTAGGCTGCGAAAAACTGACTGAGTGAGGCTGTCAAAAAAAGGAAGATTTCACTTCGGACGCCAGGATAAACCCTATAATGCTCGAATCCCAGTAAGACCTGCGCATAAAATTCAGGCATTGCCCACATTTTTTAACATCCGCTACACACTGTGCGCTTGGGCAAGGCACCTATATTTTTACATCGGAATATTGTATGCTGACAACTGGAAATCATGTTGCGTGATGACTTATTCAGGCCTAATTTTGAGTCAACTCGAACTCAGCGCTTGTAAAGGACATTTTCAATCTATTGAACGTAAAGGGTAAAGTTGCAGCTTCCAGATGCTTCAGTGTACAGAATTAGGTACTGAACTGTCCGTCACAGATAGCAGATTTCACACAGAAGGGTTAAATGGTGCCAGGATTTTTCGGGATGGGGGCGATAGAAGAACGCCAGAAGTAGTTGGACTTCCCTTTTATTTCACAGTGATTATATAGTGGTGCTGGTTTCAAATTACACACCCAACTCCTTGTGTTGCCTGAGGACAGGGTGTTTCAGCAGCTCTTAAGCCGTAATACAAAAGGTTTAGAAATTAATTAGCTTTTGTGACTCATTTCCCTTTCTTATACTCCGTCCAGTCATCACTTCTCTTGTGTCACTTTTGTGCACACGGAGTTGAAAAGCCATTAGTTGAAACCCATTTTCCATGTCCCACCGCTCATCCCCTACATATAATCATGCTTTTCTTCATCCCCTCCCTGATGTAAAATAGTTGCGCTGAGAAAGCTCGTTATTATTTATACATTTAAAATCAAAGGTTTATAAGGGACGAAATAGAAAAGGAGTTGTGGGAAACTTGGGTAAGCCCCTGTGCGAATCTGAGTACGTGAACTCTCATGATCATACAATGTGAAATGAAAGTAATACTTTCAAGTCCTCACTCACAGCTATATGCATCATCATGCGTGTCCCATTCCCATTCCCCGGTGCTAAACTCGATGACTGATACAGCACCTTACCAGACTAGGCTAGAGCGGCCCGGGTGGGTGAATTGGAGGCAAACGACACATTGTCCCGTTTATCTCACGTACTTTTTCTATCGTTCAAATGTATGAGCTCCACCGGAACAGTTTTGAATGTCGGAGTAGACAGATACCCTGGTAAAAACCGGGTGCCCTCAAACATTGTCCGCCGCATCAACTTCGCCTCCTCAAGTCATACTCGCCAGTCCGTCCATAGTGCAGTATGAGCACTATGCGAAGGCGACGTGGGATTCACTATCTCTAAATGTGCTCCCATGTATGTTAGAAGGTCCCTTTTTCGCTTTAGTAATTTTTCCACTCAGATGTTCTGGTTGAGGAAAGCTTTTATATTGCGGATGCCTCATCATCACCAGTTCAGTGGCAGTCGGGGTAGAACGTGGCTCGTTACTTAAAATCCCTCGTGCATGCTCTCGTTCCTATATACCCTAGTGGGGAGCAGCCAGTGGCACAGGCTCATGGTGTGTGCATTGTAAAAAGCCTGTTTTGCTTTTCTCGCTGTGTCGGCTACATTCGCATTTCCGGATCATCATCATCACGCTCAATGGCCACTGCGTACACGTATACATACATCAACGTTGTTAGCTGCCGTCTATCTCGGACCCTTCCTGCACGTCCTGTCGTGTAAAATCGTCTGTAGACTGTGTGTGGGATATGTGAGTGCTGGTGAGGAAAGTCGTGTAGTATAGAGAGAAGGATTTACATTTTTAATTTGAAAAATCCCTCACGTCAAAAATCATCGTGTGGCACGTAAAGGAGCACTGTTATGATTATTTAATCTGTACCGTGAGATCCGCATCAGTGTTCAGCGTCCCTCGCTTTACCTATACTCCGTCCCCCGTTCATATGCGATAATGCATCGCGCGGCTAACGGGTCGCGTAGAATTTTAACTCCTACTTTGTCAACATTCAGTTGAACGTCACGTTATTCTCAATCTATTCATCAAACTGTCACGGGAGTCATCCCTGCGCAGGTTGTTGGTACGCCAGGTATGCATACGCAACGGATTATTTTGTGGCGACGACGACTTGAGATTCCAACCAACCCCGAACACACCGTCGTCCAATTGTACTTCCTTCTGATTCAAGAAAAATCGGAGCTGCAATACACACTGAGACTCAAGCCTTAGCTGGAACACAGAGCATAAGATTTAGGTACCATTGATTGCCTTAGACTCGTAAAATGTGGTCAGTTTCTTGAAGCGAATTGAGAAATTTGTGCACTTCAGGACAATCGAGGTAAAGACACTCGAAAAATGGGACTGGAAAGAAGTTTGTTCCCCAAAGTTTTGCGAAGCGACTAAATAACCTTCCGATCCCTCAAGCACGTGGTGATTGTGTGAGAGATTGTGAATGAGGAAGAGGCATACAGTCGCGGAGTTCCAGAATTCCCCAAGGTGGAACTATTGTTATGAGAAAAACGTGAGAACCGACGCGACTACATTGCATGTAAGGCAGAGGATCGCGGTAAGGATGTAGATCATGAAGAGGAAAACTGACTTGTGATTCTAACCGTGCTACATGCACAAGCGGTGGAAAGATTTTCGTGGTTTTGATTCCCGAAGGCTGCTATAGAGCTCTGAATTCAAAATTGTGAAGAGCATGGGGGGAGATAAGAAGAAACCTAGCCGTTTGACAATGTCCATACTGGTCTGCTTCAACATCGTTTTCGCGGTAAGAATGATATAGTCTTTGCTTGTCAGATATGAGTGGCGAAAAACGGGGTGAAATACTTTTTGAAATCCTGAATTGTGATGACTTGAACAGATGTGTGGGCTAGCCATCCTCACGTTGGGAATATTAGTACTGAAGGACGTAGGAAGAACCCTACTTTTCAGGCTAGTTTCCCCAGGCTCCGCCATCATTGGTCAAGTGGGGAGTTCCTTGCTTGTAATTGGAACGTTCGGTTTCCTATCGGCCATCCTGGGTTGTGCCACAGCAGCCCGCAAGTGCTCCATTGGATGGGTAAGATTTTGTCAAATTGATCAGTTCTCAATCTGCGGGTCGAGTACATCAAAATATGTATGAAAAAAGATGAGCCATAAGAGCCTGTGTCAGATGGCAGTGTAATTTTCACTGGCTCGGTCAGCCGGGATGGAACAGCACGTATAGCAGAACAATAATGGTCTACTTTGGTGCAGAGTTGCGGTGAAGTGAGGATGAAACGGAAACTTACGTTATTGACTTTCTTGTTCAACCGTGAGAGGGTTTTAGGTAATTCCGACCAAGTGCTCGAGAGCCGAGCCCTTAAATTTTCCAAGCGAAACATGCAAACGGCCATAATGAAGAAATTATTGCTCCTAAGCATTTTGGAATTCCGGCACAGTATTCTCATTACAGTATCAAAATTCTCAAGACGTGCCAGTTTTTTGTGGAAAAATGTGGGAAAATAATATCTATGTCGACGTCGACCGACTGTTTTTGCAATGGGTCCCTTTAATTGGGCCTCAGAGTAAAGAGGAATGAAGAGCATTGGGGCGACTGTTTTCCCATGAGAAGTATTAAAGCATGTTGAGGCCGAGAGGCTTTGGTCCAAGAGCTCTCGTTTTGATTTTTCATGTGATTATGAAAGCACCAGTGCGAAGTAATAAAGTTAGCGTCGGCAAGGTTGCGGCATAGCTTTATAGCGGTATGTTTGGGTTGCGTGCAAATGTATAAAAATGAGTGATATCCTCGTCTGTTATTTCAGCTTCTCAAGAATCTAATATTATTAATTATTTTACACAGCTTTAGTAAATGAGATTATGAACTGCCCATTACAGAAACATTTCTTCCGTATACTTATTCTTACAGTACATCGGCTGTGTTTGCCTCGTCCTCATCGCAGAGTTGGCCCTCGGAGTGTCCTTCCTGTACTTCCACGACTCCCTGGGGAGGGAGCTGGAGACGACCAGGATGGTAGCCACGCTCCAAGCATCTTTCGGAGTGGACCAGCCCTTTACCCAATCCGTAGACTATGCCCAGTACAAATTCAATTGCTGCGGGGTGGAGAGTGAGGCAGACTATGAAAAGTCATCCTGGCGTCGCGACAATCTGGGAGGACATGAGCTCATCTTTCCCCTCACTTGCTGCCCACTAGATGAGTTGGCAAGTGACTACCCTCCATTCATGAATCCGATCCCATTAAACAAGACTGCCTGCCAAAGCCCGATTAATGCCAAGCCTTTCCGCTACAAAGAAGTGAGTACATCCTTGCCTACTTTTCCTTGTGCACTCGCAGTGGTTTATACGAGGCGGTGCAGCATACAAGTGACATCCATTGCGAGTAACCGCAAAGAGGGACTGTAACTGATGAGAAAAAAAGACAATGGCGAGACAGGGAATGTGGCATCCTCATGACATCCTCAGAGAATGTGTGTCGATCCTCGTTGAAGTCTTGCAGTTGAACAATGAGTTTAGTTACGTGAAAGATTAGGTGTGTGCGTGATGTTTGACAATAATTTGATAATATTAGGATGCCTTATGTCTCCTGATGCGGTGTGTAGCCTGCGGGAAGCCATTATCCAGTGACCGAACTTTGGTCTCCCCTGTGAGCTTTCATACTGAGTTCAGCTGTGACTGTGAGAAAATCTGACAGTGCAAAGTGCAAGACATAACACAAGGCTTGTGCGATAGCTCCCTCGAGGCGTGTGCAAAATCATGTGGGTTGAAGAGGAAAATTATGGGAGCTATTATTTTGTGTAAATGTTGTATGATCCTTACCATCCTTGTACACATGCAGTTGATGATTTTTTAATGCATATTCTGACCACTATTCCGCGTACTGCTTGTGACGGTCATGAGGGTAATTGCTTGCCACATATTACACATGTGTGTGGTTTACCTTACGGTATACCTTGCATGACATTGCCGGAGGTTGCATTCAAAAAATGGTTACAAATTGTCGATTATTTGTGGAAGGAGAATTTTCAAGGAAATTTGACTGTTGAAACCATTAATTTGACAAATTCTCTTTTCCCACAGGGCTGCCTCCCGCCCATTGAGGATTGGTTCAGGAAGCAAACGCTAACGTTTGTCGGAATGGGGCTCACGCTCCTATTGCTCCAAATTGCCTCACTGTCTGCCGCAATTTGTTTGTGCCGCCGAGTCAGCTGAGTGTATAATACTGTACGTACCCAGCACAAAAAGTGATGAGGTTTCCAAGGAGGAGCCACCGAAAATCATTTCGCTTACTGATTACAGGCCGTACGAAACCAAAACAGGGTTTCCCCAATTCCAAGATTGGACGTTAAACCGACATTCTAACCGAGTTAAATAAATTATACGGAGTCATCTTGTCTGTGGGTTGCTCACCTCACAATTACGCCCTATTATGTAATACAACATGGGTGCTCCAATGCTATTCTCGGTTCTGCATGTAACTTTAATGGAAGACAAACTCTTGACGCCTCATTGAAAATTCTATCAAGTTATAAAATCCAAATGTATTTTTGTTTCATTATTATATACATTAGGAAATTTAGTCAAAAATTATTATAGAGAATTATAGGGTTGGAATGACATTGATAAATTTCAAGATCTGTATACAGAGACCTCTCTTATTAGTGGGTGTTAGGATAAGAGGAAGTGAGAGTCTCCTGGAGAATGGAAAAATCTGCAGATCTCTTGGAGATTGTTTAAGCTTTCTTACGTTTTATAATGACGAGTAGGTATAGAAAAAAAATGAGAAAATTAAACAAGTTTTACCTTCGGTGTGCAAAATCTTTATGAGCTATTTCATGGCAAAACGGAAAGTTTTGTGCATCATGTCGGTCGATTTGCGACTCCCACCCACTATATGATCCTCCCACCAAGTTAAGCGGGTCAGCATTCTGTCCATTCTGAAGCGAAATACTTTGTGGTCCAAATGCTCACCGCTCATAACTCACGAACGATTCGAGTTATTTTTGTTTTAAAATGTAAAGAATTTTAAATTCTCTATAGAACTCAGGATTTTGTAAAAGCTACATTTGTTTCTTCAAAATGTCAAACCCCACGGTAATTAATTACTCTGTTGGAGGATCCTACATTGAGCGGGAGTCAAAAATCGAAGGAAATGATGGACAAACATCTCCGTTTTGCTATGAAATAGCTCTATGTACTTTACTATGTATGTTCTGAGTACGGACAGTATGGATGATTTATAGATTTAAGTATTAGTGCTTTACGCGACAACGTTTTGTCAACTTTTTTTGACAGCTATAGCCTTAAGTGACTGTGACATGCCCTTTGCAATATTCATCATGATTTTTTGTAAGTAAAAAACTAAGGAAATGTCTGGAATAAATGAAATTCTGTTGTCACGGAGGCATTTTTGTACTGTAATAAGTGCCGGAGCAGATCAGTTGAAGCACTGAAGCTGATTACATACATAATATTGATCTCCAACCAGTGGTGACAGTAAGTTCTTTCCTTTCCCTTTATTTCCATCCCCTTATATTACTGTGTTAATAATAATCAGCGCATAACACAAGGGGTCTCTCTTCATCATCGTTGATCATGTTCTTCCTCTTATATCACACAAATATAATCAAATTCTCATAAGCACGACAGATGGAATCAATTTTCAAAGGTTAACAAAGTTAACGATGCGATGGAAACAACGCGAACCTTGAATAACACGATCACGGGTTTTATCCTTGCGCCAGCTTATTACTTATTCTCTTGGTTGTACACACCTTTCATTTTAGCACGACATTTACATGCATGTGTGTATGTATGTATGTAGAGTCTTATATTGAACCTCCTTCAGAGAGGAACTTAAAAATTGGTGCAAGATTCTTCTTTACAGTCTGCAAGAAGCCGGAAGCTCTGCACTTTTCCCACAGATAAGGACGACAATTAAAAGGTCACTCCGCTTCATTGTTACATTGTGTATGTATACTCCTACAAAAACAGGTCAGGAACTGCCAAAATAATGTATAGCAATTAAGTCGGACTATGTGTGTGTCTATAGGGAGACTAATATTCTCGTATACAGGGGGCACAAACTTCCACAGTGAAATCCTTTCAAAAATAAATAGTAGTACTCCAAAAAAATATAGCCTGTTCATGTGGAAAGCAACAGAAGCTATTAGTAGTCTGCTGTGGAATAAAGATAGAAGTTCAATAAATAAAACATGAAAAGCACGGATACATTAGCTAATTAGGATTCAAGTAAGGTACACGTTGTTGGGAGGAATTTGTCATTTGTGATGCATATAACCCTCATGCAAGTGAACAGAAATCAAAGAGACAACCTGTAATAAGTAAAAATAACTATACTGTGTGTAAGTCATATATTGGATTAATACGAATAGATATGAGCTCTCTTCCCGCAGCATTAGTAAAATGGCACAGAATTTTCACGCCGCTGCGTTCACATAGGCTGTCTCCTAACTCCCTGCATTTAGCTACACGTAAGTAATACAATCGTACATTGCCTACCCATTAGAAAAACTCGTTGAAAAACTCACTGGATCATAATTCAACTAAAAAGAGGACGACGACGCGCGGAAGCTGTGTGTAATATAAGACAGAGTTTGAGGCAACAACAGTTTCTCCAAAGAAATAAATACATACTAAAAATTGCACTTCTCTATTATGCTTTAGTATACTCCTCTAAAAGTTAGCATGAACTGCGCTTAAACTGTATGTACAAGGCGTTATGTACACATTAAATCTTTGAGTCAAACTGTCCAAGAAGTTCCTCTCAATAAATACTACAAGCTAATAATAATAATAATAATAATATTAATATTAATCTTAGTCACAGATTGGTTGCAGTTACACATTCGTACGGCCACTATCAGCATCATTAGCATCGTTCCTTCTCAAAATTAGTCGTCGCCTCGACGACAACGGACTAGATTATGGAGTGTAGTTCCGATTAATACATGTGTATATATAGAAAGCAATCACACACGAGCAATTCAACCCCTCATACACAACGAACATAGTATGAAATACCTTATAACGTTTACATTTTTTTCTACCTCATAGATTCGACTCAGCAGAGACTAATACTCCAGCCAAGTCACAGCACTAATAAAGTGCAGATAGTCCAGCTTATTATAGCCAAAGTCAGAAGAACATCCTTCTCAAAGTCTGGGTCGATATTTTGGAGACTTTTACAGTACAAAATATTGATCCACCAAATGCATTATTAAAGAGCTACCTACATACGTTCTTCGTAATAGGCTCTTCTCAAATACCTCACAATATAAGAGTGTGCTGGCTGCACTCACAAATTTGTGATTAAAGCACAAAATTAAGTCTATGGTATAGCGTTAACAAAAGTAGTTTCCAAATTCCGTATAGTTTTTTTCCATAAGATTTTTCTCCCAGGACCACGAAATGGACCATCTAAAAAACCCCTGTTACTCGAAAATTGTCCGCCACCCCTTCATAACAATTTTGAGTGGGTTGCAATCTCATCCAATCTTTCATGAAGTCAAGCTTCATTTTACAAATAATTAATTTTTGAATTGAATTTTCTAGATGTATTGAGCCGGTAGAGGTACATCAGATGCATACAGCATTACTCCCGTGTTTACATGATGGAGTCTAGCCCTCTTCCGGCTTATCATGCCTCTATACTATAATCTGTATCAATTTGTCTCCGAAGGAGCTGGAACGGTTCAGCGATCATCAAAGCGTCTCCGTTCTCAAAGTCTCCAACATAGGGCATGAAAGCATGTCTTGAAATCATGAAGACGCCGATGTTGGTTATTTCTTTTGTCCGCGTGATCAAATACTCTGCTCCACAAAGGTCTTCTCCTCATTACTCCATCACCGGTTTTAAAGGAGTGGCGTGGGCGTTGGCGGCAGTTGGTGTAGTTGCCACCTGCCAAATGATAATGTGCGCCTTTTCCGTACGCACCGTCGCACTTTCCTCGGGCGTTTTCAGGCCCGAATCGAAATCGTCACCATCACCTGTTGAAAGAAAAAGTTTACAAAATTAATTTTGGAACAGGGAAACTGCATCCTGTGCTTCTATAATTAAAATCAGAATTGCTCACAATGTGACACAATTTCACACATAGTTTACAGTACAAGATTTTCAAAATGTTTAACTATTAATTATTTGCTCTTGCTGCTCAATTGGTGAATATATTACAGGGGAGCCAAAATCATTCAACTTTTAGCATGACATCAACAAGTACAGAGGAAAAAAGGCCACAAAGATAGTACAGACAGATTCGAAACAAAGAAAGATAATGATAGCCACGACGGGTGACTGCATAACTACTATCAGTCAGAGTATACTACAGTAGGATATGAAGTTGTGATCACAAGGAGTGAAACTGGGTTGCACAAGTAACGCATCTCTTAGCTAATATGCTGTAGCTTAAAGGCTGCCCAAAGGACGCGACCTGATCACTTTAGTAGCATCATACACTTTTTTCAAAGATTTTTCTCGCACGTCAAACGCCGCCCCCCCCTAAATGTTCCCATAACGTTGGCTAAATAATGTTTTCATAAAAGCCCCAACTTCATTCCTTCACATAGTTTTGTTCCATCTTCCATGTCAGTCATACACAACTGTGAAAGTGAAGGCAGTGGCTGTGGATGCAACAAATATGGTTACGTGTACGTCCACTAACTGTGATCGTCTGGCATTAAACATTAAGAATTTACGTATATACATGTCCACATGTAAATATGTATCATTCCCACAGAATCCACCCCTGGGCGACATTATTACATTCATTAGCATGCAGAGTTTACAAATTAAAAACACAATTAATTGGTAAAAACGGTCGGTGGAATTTGAATCATAGCACAATCATGCCTGCCTGCACAGCTCTGCAAAAACTTCCTTTCAGAATCTCCACTGTAGACAACAGCGGGATCGGGTGAAAAACATAAAGACAAATGTCAAGAAATCAAGTGGTACATACGTTCAACCGTAATACTGAACCACGGGGATACAGCAGCAAACACAAATGTCATCGGGGATAGTGTCAGAGAAGAAAGATCAGCGTGTGGAGGTGAATGAGAAAAGAGAAATGGTTGTTAATTTTGGCATATTTTAAGTGAGACATTTCCGGACACATTCAGTTGCAAAGTGTTGAGAAAACTTATAGGAAAAATGATAACAAAATGCATGACTTACACAAAAATCACCACTCTGGCCTCTCCTCTCTCTCTCTCTCTCTCTCTCTCTCTCTCTCTCTCTCTGACTTTTCCCCCTCTATACTTTCCATTTACCTTCTGCTACACGACCTCACTGCGGGGGTGAGAGCGAGAGGGTTTGTTTAAAATTGTGGCACTGTCTTGATCCTTTTTTAGTCTTGGTACAAGAAGAGGTAAAACACTGACATGTATACAGAAATCATTCTGAGGGCATTTTAAGCATCCCAAATGAACGTGGTGGTCTCTCAATTGAATACAGTATCCGTCATATAGTAAAAACAGGGTTTCTGATCAGTGTATAGTGGATGAGCCTGATGCAGAGAGTTGTTTACATGTTTGTTAAAAAATTCCAATGAATTCATGCTGATGTCTTGCTAGTTACTGTTTTCATTTTGGGAGGAGGGAGAGAGGCTGGGAGGTTCTGCGGCGGAAGAGTCAGTAGTGGCAGGAGGCACTGCTGAAGTTGGAGAGGTGAGGGTCGGGTAGTCGTAGGCAGCAGGAGCATCATCGGCTGACTCAGCCTCAGCATGAACTGAGCTCGTGGTATCTGCACAGGGCGTAGTAGCAGTGGTGGTGGTAGTGGACTGAGAGGAACAAGAAACTGGCAATGATGCCATGGGTTCCAGTAATGAATTCTGTGTATGAAATGATTGTGGTAGTTTCCAGACTATCAGGTGGCTCGCCGTATCCCCATCCGCGTCGTCAACTGCTCCCGTCACAACGTTACAGTGGTAATACAAAAAATACAGATATCGAAATCAACAAGAGTAAAGGAACATGGCAGTATATATGAGCCATACATACATACATACATAGAGATGTACATCCATCACAAAATCAAAAGTCCGCTACGACAGTTAGCACATAGTCACGGTAATACACCTCAAATATACCAACTGCATTCTTCTACATCTAAAAGTTGATCATCTGGAACTATACATTAACTCTGTCTAGAATAAACGTAAGACGGTTCTACTCACTACATTTTTCTCTAGAACAGAGAGGGACTAGCACCAGTTTTTTTAAAACTTTACTCTTACCGACTCGGAAATCGATGTAGCCTTCTCCACCTGAGATAACCAACATGGAGTTGGATCGAGTGAGATTCCCGTCATCTGTTTCTGGCATCAAACTTAGTGTGCTGGATTGACCTGAAATGCATCAGAGAGCCGTTATAGCGGGGTTAAATTATGAGGTATAAAAAAGAAGAGCGGTACACTTTCTGCGCCGGTGAGGACCCTTACCGGGAACAGCAACAAAGAACTTGACGGCATCCCGATGACCGTGGAAGGATAGCTGAGCCTGGGACATGGAGCAGAAGGGAACGTCCTTCCCCGCATCGTTCCCACCCACACGAACAACCGTGCCAGGGCTCTTCGCCAAGATGCTCACCGGATTCGGTAAAGTTGTAGACTCTGACAAGGGGACCGAAATGATGACTCCATTACCCGTGCCGATCCACAGGCGCTGACTGGCCACCAGAAGAGCCGTGATTCGTGCATATGAGAACCCCAGTTTTCCAGTTCCTATATGAACAGAACCACTTTCGGGTATTACTGGGCACTACTGGGGAGCTGGGAAATTCCAGCGGACGACGGAGAGTACATGTAATTCATGGAGTCCAAGGACAGAAAACATACCAAGCATCTTGGAAACGTAAGGCTCGATGTCAACATCCTGGAGGTGCTCATAAGTTTCCGCATGATATAATCTCAGGGTAGAGTCCAATCTGATGGATACCCACACTCCATCGCCACACCAGGCCATCTGTCGAACTTGACTCTCTTTACGAGGATGAGCTTCGAAAGTTCTCTGGAACACGGTCAATATCCACGTGAATTATCCCACGGTTAGACACACTAGCTTATAAGTTCGCACTGACGGCTCGTATGACCCACCTTGACCATCAACGAATGAACATCTAGGACATGGATTTTGTTTCGGAAGCCACACCAGACATCCTGATGTACCACGGACAGACACCTTATGGAATGGTGAGGCTGCTGGCCGAGATCTAACAAATGATATTTAGATACGTCCCACTGTCCATCCGCCCCTCTTCGAAATATTGCCACTGTCCCATTGGCCATGGATGCGAAAGTTCGTCCGCGCAAATGCCTGAAATTCAATGTAACATACGACCATGAAATTAATACAATATACATTATTATTATTAATACATAGTACTCCCACACGCCCTTCCCATGCGGTCAAAGGAGAAACTTACGCGATAGAGAGAACTGAGTCAGGTAGCCGCACTTTGTGAAGACACTTGTTCCACTGGGCGACGGCTGAGTGAATGTAGATGTAGCCACTTTGTGCGGCTAACCACATGGTGGATAGGACGCTGGACATCTTCACCTCTACCTGAGGGGAGCTACTCGATGTGGGTTCGACTTTCGTGTCTGATGAATCATTTCCTGATGCCTGGCTCTTGTTTCCTGATACGTCATCGGGGTCTTTTGCTTCTTCTCCGATTTCAGTCTTCAACTCAGTCTTGCTCTCACTTGTCTCAGATTCCATTGGGGGCAAACTTATACTAACGGGGCTCACATCAAACTCTTCGCTGTCCATCAGGGCCACACGTCCAAATTTCTCTGCTTCTTCGTCCGCCATGTCTTTTAAACCATCTAATCCTTCATCCCGACCCAGGTCGTCCTCCTTAGCACCTGTAAGAGTACGGAGGGAAACTTTGCGTTAGTTATCATTCGCTAGCATGCAGCAGGAGATTACGGTATTCCAACAACGGCTCATCCCTCATTATTACCAGGAACACAGTAAATGCACAGAAGATGGGAGGAGCAGACATCGAAAGACTGGAGGATGTCTGCCGGCCGATTTGCATCAATAACCGTGACACG
This sequence comes from Pseudobourletiella spinata, assembly GCA_009870155.1. Lineage (NCBI taxonomy): Eukaryota > Metazoa > Arthropoda > Collembola > Symphypleona > Bourletiellidae > Pseudobourletiella > Pseudobourletiella spinata. The sequence continues at coordinate 12,046 of WJFA01000230.1, read as the reverse complement.
ACTGGCCGAGTGAGTAGCTGTACATATCCATACGTTAGGGGACGTGTAACTTCGACTAGTTTCCCGCTCTTTCGACCTTCCACCAGTTAAATCAACGCCCGAGGCGCAGAATATCTAAAAAGAAAATAAACTCTTATAAGATGAATCCAGTTTGGACAATTTATGGTTTCATCTAGAAGCTAACCTTCATCCCTGGGGACTGTTCCATAAATGGTCGGCAGTAAATGGGAACAGGGACTGGTAGGTGTTTCCCAGGAGTGCTTCCTTGGGAACCTCCTGGTTTCGATGGAGACTCCTTCGTACTTCCGCTGGGGTTGGGCAACTGCACGATCGGTGCATTGCCTGTGGATTTGGCGGGTAAACTCCAGCCATATGCCTGGAAAATGTCAACAGGGACATGCGTCATAATTATTTGACACCCTTGAAATTGAGAGATTTCACGGAGCCAAAATCAACACATAGTTGAAGTGACTGAATAAACTTACTTGCATGCGACCATCATCTTTTCGTACATGAGCCTTAATTTGCTTGTAAGTTCCTTGATCTCTTCTTTGAGGATGTTCGAGTCGTCTCAGTTGCAATTTCTCCGCTGACCTTAGCAAAACAAGATGAGTAAGGATTCAGGTAAAAATCTACATGCACCGAATCACCTCTTCATACACGAACAACGGAAACAACAGAAATGATAAGCATGACTGGTAGTACCGTAAAACTATAGCTAATTTAAGGGTTGCATTGTAACTTGACTAGAAATTTAATAAGACGTCTTATCGGCTAAAATATTTTAGTTCGAAGAAATACAAAAAAGGACACAATTTAGAATTAAGTCAAGTGAAATTACAACTGTAGAGAAAGAACAATATATTATTAGCTGAAAGCAAGGTACATTTCCGTAGCGCGACCCGTGCGAAGAGATTCAAGGTTTGAAGCGTTAGCTGGGACGGGGACCCCAGGCAATTTAGTAGGTGAGCCATGCGGCAATATTCCTCCAGAGGATACTAACCGATCTGTGGTGAGGGCAACGGCGGGGGACGTATTTTTACTAAAGAGATTGCTGAAACTGTAAATTTAGGAACAAAAAAAACCAAGAGTGCCTTTACATTATCTCACTTATTCAGGATAACATGAGAAAAATTGCGTCTGGACTCACAAATTCAGTATTCCTCTGTTATTTCGTTTCTCTACGGATGGATCCTGCTTCGCAGCCCGCAGCATTTCCGTCCATCTGACCGCATCTTGAAGCTCCATGAATCGCTCTTTGTACTGATTTCGCTCCATGAGAACACGAGCCATCTCCACTCGAGTGAACCTCTTCCGCTGAGCCAGTGGTACATCCTCCTCATCATCTGACTTACTACTCGCCTTCTTCTCCGCCTCGTCTTTTGTTCGCTTGATTTCCTCTTCCAATTCTTGAATACGAAGTTTCATACGGGCTTTCACCGCTTGGAGCGACTGTATTTCCTCCCTCAGAATTTCTTGCTCGCTGAAAACACACGGAACACATACAAATGAAGAACACATGGAATGTAAAGGTTTTTTTACAGTAGTGTTTTAAGAAATTTGAAAGAAAATTTAAAATGATAAATATTATAATACCTCGTCAACTCATCCACCTTTGCAATAAGGTCATCCTTGACAATATTCAGGGCATTTTTCGTTGCCAAAAGTTCATTATTCTCCATAATTAGGTTCTCCACTTCCTTCCCCATTCCTTGAAACGATACAAAAATCAACTTTACATCTCTTCACTTGACGACGCAGAAATAAAGGAATTTCTAAACTTGAAAATTGGACTATATGTATATATAGAACCATTCCCGATTCATGCGCCATGCCTATATTTTGCTCACATGACCGCCTCTACGCCATTAAATAATCAACTGTCTAATGAGAAGGGAACTAAAAACGCCATTTCGTATTAATTGCCATTGTTACGATGAGGCAAAATGGATATATATACATGGTAGTTATTCTAGGCTCTACCTATAAGGGTTCACAGGGAACGGGAATGGGCAGAACAATAACTTGGTGTAGCCACTACATGAACCCATTATTTGATTTTATCATTACTTATTAAACGATGGACAATTTAGCGGCGACGGCGCAACACATTATTTTACAACCTGGAAGCGACTCACACGTGTATCAACATATTAGTACAGAACGGAATTATATTGTCATCACTCTTACCGAAAAAGTTATCGTTGACTGTAAAAGCGGAATCCCGTGGTTATAATAAAGAGAACCGGAAAACAATACAATTAATGGCATCACAGATATATTGCATTAATTTTGCCCCAAACCACGGTATTAGCATTAAGAGCAGCATCCATTTACGTAAATCTAATTAATATTTTTCGCAGAGGAGCTCTGAACTATAAATCCACACAAGTAGACGTTACTGAATTCTCAAAAAACTTTCAAATTTTAACCTCCAGTGTTGTCAATCAAACAGGGGCTTAACCGAGATCCAAAGAATGACAAAAAGTAAGGCAAGAAGTATAATAATGTAATGCCTTAAGTAAGAGAAGCTCAGATCCTTGGCGACATGACTCAGAAGAAGACGAAAGGCGTAGTCAGAATGGCTCAAGGTTAGCCCAACTGATGAGAAACTCAAAAGACTTTTACACGAAATTTGTGTAAACTACGACATAGCATGTAAAGCGTATAGCCTTGGAGCCTCCTCCCTCCCATCCAAAAACGAATTCAAAAAGCAGAACTACGGAAGCGGGGAGTTTTAATACAGGAATAACAGTTGTATAGATACACGATGTGCCCTCGAAAGGTCTAACATAGGGAATTCTTGGCAGTATACATTACACAGTAAAAATAACAGAATAAAAGGGTGCACGAAAAAAATGTACCATTGACAGACGAGTGCGCAGTAGGGGAGTCACAACTATTTTCACTGCCAACATCTACACACACCACAGAAATCGTCACCAAAATTACCAGAAGAAGAAGCCAAAAAATCAAGAAATTCATTTTAAATGTCACTTTCATAAAAACTTTTACGCCTCTGGCAAAGCTCTCGTTAACTGTCACCACTGGGTGTTTAGAGAGGTAAATAAATATATTAACCATTACCAGTACAACAGATGTACACGAGGACTCGGTACAGAGTTGCACACATAGTTAATAGGATTTTACAACAACTCCGTAATTTGAATTTACAGTCAAAATAGTTGTACTTTTCTTCCAGTCCCCGACATGATTTTAAGTTGAAATCGATCCTTTTCAAGTTATATATAATCATGCTTAAAAGCTCTTTGCATAAAAACTTGATTTTGTATAATGTTAAGGTGTTATTTCATTTCCTCATTCGCAAAAGAGCTGCTCCAGTTTCTCAAGGCGGAAAAATATACTTCATTACAAATCGCAGCATAAGGAGTTTAAAATTAGGAGGGAATAACATACCCGAAGAGGCATATTCCCCAGGGTGAACCCAGCTTCCTGTAAATTGACAAATGCGACAGTGTTGTTATACATTCTCCGAGGTATGCACACAGTACGCACGGTCATGGTCATGGGCGAGCTCGTTTTTCATACCAGTGATATCCGTTGCCTCCTCTACGAGCTCCGGGTCGTGAAAGCTGAACTCTTGATACAATGTGTTACCAGTTCGCTCTTCCCTGAAAATATTATGAGCAATGAAATTTTATGAAAATTCAGAATAAAATGGGCTGTATAAGACTACGGGATAGCGTACTTCTTTGTATGGCTCTTCCCTTGCTGACTCTGAGATTGTGATGAGGTGGATGAGTCTGGAAAAGAAATAACAAAAATAAGTACTGGTCAATTTCTACTCATTTTACGGAAAATGGAAGGAAAAGGATAAATAAGATATATATGCATGTAAGTAAATATATATTTACCATTGACTTTGGATCCATTTTGAACTTGTTCTGGCTGACTATCCGTAATGTCATCCATTGTCATTTCCTCCTGAATGTTGACACTGGTTGATGTTCGCATCCCCGGCGGAGAGGCGACAATGGAATTAATGCCCTCGTTAGGACTAGCTAATGACTTAAGAATAGAATTATTTTCTAGCGAGCTGAACCCTATGGAGACCGGACCCGCCGATCTCGTCATTATACTATTCAATCGCTTATTCGCCGGCATCCCGAAATTCTCCAACCGATCTGTCCCCATGAGGATCTTCGTCCGCTCCATGTAATCGATATGCGTCTTGAATAGCTCCGTGTACCGGTCGTGGAGCTTCGCATATTCCCGCTTCATTTCCCCCTCCTTGTCTTCTAGTCGACTCACTGAAAACACGAGACGTTACCTTCATTTTCGTAGTGACCTTAGCAGTTTTGATATACAAATCCATTCTGTACTGTCAACGAACCATGATCAGCTGCGTTCTTGGCCTTTAGCTCAAACATTCGTGTTATGGCCTCTAAGCTTTCAATTTTACTACTGAGATCCTTAATTTCTTCTTCTGTCTGATCCTCGATTTCTAATAGTTTCTATGGGAGAAAATAGAATCATATTAACTTTGAAATTCCTCACACAAATCTGCATGACAATTTATGGACGAGGGATGCACTTACCTGCTCCGCATTTTTCCGCAACTGTTTCTCCCGCTCATACTGGGTTACCAACTGCTCATTGTCTTCCCGAAGTAATTCCACCTCCACCTCGTGCTCTTGATTCTCCGTGTAACTGAGATCCAGACACTCCAAGACGTTGACCACCAGCGGCATAAGATCCTTCACCACCTCTTCGTCGTACTTGTTGATCATCCTTTCAAATTCCTGATAAATACTTCCAGCCAGGGCTTGGACCTGAGAAATGTTCATATTATTATAATTATTATTATTATTAGTTTCAAACACAACACGTTACACAACTTTCCCGTAGACACCGCGGCATACCACTACTGCTCACTCAAAAACAATATATATATATATATATATATATATAGATATAAAAGGAATGGGGGAAACCCAACGGTGGGGTCAGAATGCGAAACCATGAGTTGCTGACGCTTTTGAACGTGGAATCGGAAGCGGTACGAAAAATCATCATCATTAGTATGTACCTCTATCATCATAAAGCTGCGTATACTCTTTTGCAGCATCCTCTTCTACTGTTATTGCCTTACCTTCTCAGACATGACCACATGTGAATCCTCGTGGGCAATGTAGATAGCCTCGGACTCTTTGCTGTGCTCCATTGTGAATCAAAGCAGAACGCGGCACGTTTGCAGTGCACTTTGCAATATAATTATTATAAGCTCTTGCTCAGTTCTGCGGAACCGACCGTTCCGCTCCTGATCGAGGCGTTGTTCTGTGGGGGAGGCTGTGTATACTGCTTCCAATAGTACAGGAAAACCTCCTTGACGGTAGCTGCGTCTTTCCACCACCACAAAAGATCTTCTTCCAAAGTGTGGCTACAGATGGAGATGGGGAGATTGGAACAAATCTTTTCTCATCAATCGTTATGTAATTTGGTCCAAGACTTCTTTATTCTTAACTAACTGCTTCCAAATGCAGCCGCTACTCCCACTACACCCACCAAAACTGGGGAAGGAAAGGGTGATGAGGAACAATTTATACTTGGTTTTTGGAAGAAGATCGGAGAAATAAGCACGAGCACAGGCTTGTCTCATTATCCCGGTTTGTTCCACGATGACTTAGTCCTGTCGCTTGATGATGATAGTGATGGTGATGACATCGTCGCAGCACATCCGCCCTCAAATCCACACACCTCGAACCATCACCAGTCACAAGAAGTTGTCAACCTGCACAGGGTAGAAATTTTAAACTATTAATGGCATAATTTTTTACGTGTAGGTGATGAGCTCAAACTAGAAGTGCACATACACACATCTTTATCGTTGTATTTCATCCATAAAGGATAATGCAGTTTGCATAATGTAATCAGCATTCCGATATTGTCCCTTTGAAAATGGAAACACCTTGCGTGAAAGTACAAATGCAGGTTACCTGACAAATTGAGTCCCATTTAAACTTCCAGCTACTCAAATAAATGCTCATTGTAGTAATCATCTATGAATTCTCTTCCACATATACACATTTCCACTGGCTACTACTACTACTCTGAGAAGATCCATCCATCCATCCACGGTTTTCACTGCGATACCGCACTACCGCCGTTCACGCTAGCTATCTGTGTATGTATGTGCGCCGTGGAAACCTCTAAGGAGTGCCCTAGCCCGCAAAGTATACCTACAGACTCTCAAATTCCCAGTTGTTCGCACTACTCAACATATATACGTACATGATGGGTTCCTCATGTTCATATGCGTAATCCTTCAAGCCAAGTTTTTCATTCCTAAACTACTACTACTACTATAGGGCAAAAGTGAATAGATTTTTAACATCTCGTATCAGAAGCTCTCAACACAGCAGGCCAACTGGACAAGTTCTCCAAAGTCCAAACTTCATATAATACGCTCCTATCACCCAAAACATCAGCTGACTTTTGATGAGCACTGCGACACTGATAATTATATTGAGCGACGAGGATCCCATAGTAACCTTTCCAAAGTGCCTCTAATGATCACTCTACATTGACTAATCCCGTGTCACAAATACACACACACACACATGGTCATTAGCGTGTCATCTTAAAAGTAACTATAATTAAAATTAGTGCCATGATTTCAAATTTGTCTCGAGCTGCTCCGGCCTTCAGACGAACCGCGATTCGTCCTAAATCTTCCCCATTGTCAATTATCACAACCACCACCGCTACCACTACAGCACGCTCAACTCATCGCTATTTCAGCTCCTGTCTTCCCTTACAGAGCAAGGTATCTGTCCGAATAGGCTGCGCCAGTGGATTCTGGGGTGATACTCCTACAGCTGGTAAGTTACAATTTCCACCCGCTAGCACACATCGCAGCAAAGTTGACTTACACTATAGATAGATGTGTATGGAAGGGAAAAACAACAATAACAAAGTGTCACTTCAGCTCTAAGAGAAAAACGCCACCCTTGCCTCTGTAAAAGTGATGGAATGTATTTTATGATGATGGGCAACTCCGAAAATCAGTCTTATTGTCACTGGCCAAGTATTGGGAGAAATTCTCAAGAGACTTTATAGCTTCCCACCATATATAACACTTAAACTGATTGTACCAATGTCACTTTCGTCCTCATTCACATCGTAGGAGCATATTTACACACACGCCCTTACCACACACTCATCACACATAACAACACATAATAATTTCCCCGACACAGACACATATACACTCACACTTTTTGAGCAAAAACCCAAGGTATCCTTTCACTGAGAATACAATCACAGAGATCAGGGCTATTTTAGTTATTGTAACCCTTGTTTTTCCCCACTGCACTTCCGTCCTCAATCACGGCTTTATAGGCCTCTTTTTTCAGTCACTTCTTCCCTCCTTCCTTGAATTTCTAATCGGGGCTCCAGGGCTCAGTTGTGTCCCGCTATAGTTGTTGGAATATTCAGTAGTATTAGAGCCTATGTACTTTGTGTAATACGTGCGGTCCAGTTCCGTGTCCGAACCAATTTTCCAACATACTGCCAGCTCCTTTACTTTTCTTATGGTTCGGGTCGAAGGCTGGCATCATATCATGTTTGTGTGTGAGTCTGTGTGTGTGTGTGTATGCCTATGTGTGCACTGACGGCGTAGTGGATGTCCCTACTGCACTGCTGCTGGAGCAATCGCAAGTGCCACAGCCAGCACTACTGCTGTCTGCCTGCCAGAACTCCATATATACGAAACTCTCCCTGCTTAGGACGTATGGCCAACCCTTTCCTTTTCGCTGCATCCTACTCTACTCTATCTCCCTTGCACAGTAGTAGTAGGTAACCTTGTACCCATATGATGGGTGGGAGTAATATACTGTGCGTCCCAAAAATCCTCGCCACTCTGCGTTATGTAGTGTAAATAGCAGTGCACGGGCTACTGGTGGAGACAAGTTCATATGCATATGCATAAACCGTTCAGGAATCTATTTGGAAGTTGTTGAGAACCCTCATGATCAAATCCTCATGACCAGATGATGCTATACACCATTAGAATTACAAGTCCGAGGATTATTGTTCCATGGGAACCTTAACATGGGGAACAACGGACGGGAAAGTTCATGCGGTTAGAACATAAGTATCATCTACGGGAAATGCCAGAGAGAGAAAGATATTACAACGTGATCCTCGCCATATCTATCTGATCCCCTTCCCGCTCAAACCCTTGAAGCGAATAACAGGCTGATGGTCATAGACAACCAAGTATAGTTTACAAGTCCACTAATGGGATACGCCACAGGCCCACACAATCCCCATGTCTCTTAATAATGCCAAATGTTGAGGGAATAAATGCCAACCTAGGGAAATCAGCCCTCCCCGTGTGTGTACGGTCAAGCAGGACTCATGGTTTCTTCGAGGAACATTTGATATGAGCACTACTAGAAATATCCACATAGTCACGGTATATTCAGCAGAACAGTTATAAGGAGAAGAACGTTGAGTGTCCCGCAACATTCTAGCACGGTGCCGAGGACTGTTGAAACTGGCTGAGAAAATGGTGGCCGCCAAAAGTGAACTGAGAAGGACGAGTCTCCGTACTGTATGTAAAGAAAGTGTCTGTGCAGAAGTAAAATTCCCTCATCAAATTAGTTTTCCCGGAGCATCTGGGGGAAGTATGGGATCAATAGGATGTTTTATGCCCTCAACCACTGAATTTGAGACACTAAATTGGCAATGTGGGTGGAGATAGTGTGGCATCTATGATAATAGTATGTCTTCCCATGAGGTGAGATACCCTGTCGGAAGTTATGGTATGTAGATGCTTTTAGTCCATCCAACCGTGGGATGTTAATAGGATTAATACGAAAGATTCATTATTGATCGGCCCCATCCTCCTGTCCGTTTTATTGAGGCAGAATCCTTGGGGGAGATCTTGAGAGAGATGGATTACAGAGATTTGGATTTTGATAGCGACCAATAAAAGGGGGGATACATACAGTGAGGGGTCGTGCCAATTAAGAGATTTACCTCTGAGTTTCTCATTATTTTGTCTTGTAGTTTCTCAGTTGGTGAATCATGGGAAATTGGATTTCTTGGTGCTGGATTATCTGTCGGAAATTACAATGTCGTTGCTGGTCGGAGCTCAGCAGAAGAGTAGGGACTTGGGATGGTGCCCTGACTTCGCCCACAGTGTCGGCCCTTTATTGGGACAGATAAAAAACAAAGGTAAATTCCATGAGATGGTGGTGGTGGCTGGAATATGGAAATGGGGAAGATATATTTATTGCAAAGACAGATTGACATCCTCTCCTCATTCTCAGTTCCACTCCTTCAACTCATGACATACGTAATTTTTTTCAGGGATTAAAGTGGTGACAAATGCTGGGGGTATCAATAGTTTAGCTTGTATGACCACCATGTCTGCGATAGCGAAGAAGGTAGGAGCGGACGGGCTCAAGATTGCCGTTGTACACGGTGATGATGTGCTCGCGAACAAGGGGAATATAACAAGTGAGCTGTGCCCTGACCCAGCTAGCATAACCAGTATGAACGCCTACTTGGGGTATGCGGCAATGCCTTTTATATTTCTTACTCTTATATTGCCTCCCAAAAAATCCCTACAAAAGTGACAGCATGTTCTTTATATAATGGAATCTCATTAAGTAGTCAGAGGAAATTTACATGCATGAGATTGTGTTTTGTAACTCTTCTGGATGATGATCCGATCCAACCAGCCACGCACACAGACAGCTCATGCGTCCGCATTAATGCTCAATAAAATGCCCACGCATCTGATGGAAATAATGAAATGTACCCAGAGTCTAATTTGCAGCTGTGTAGAATTTACACTCATTTTATTTAACCATGCCTCTTTTTACGAATCGACTCACCCCATTCCACCATTCAAATGAACATACATTAATATTTACAGAGCCGGCCCAATCAGCAGAGCCTTGGACTTGGGTGCGGATGTGGTTATCTGCGGGCGGTGCACGGACTCAGCTCTCGCCTTGGGACCACTAATTCACTCGGTAATCTGACCGCTATTAAAAATACGCTCGAAAATGCCTATGTGAGCATTTTATTCATTTGCTATTCAATATCTTGTGAATATTCCACATGTGGGTCAGTTCAACTGGTCATTCGATAAATTTGACTTGATCTCGGCGGGAAGCTTGGCTGGTCACTTGATCGAATGCGGAGCACAATCTACAGGTGGAATTTGCACCGAGTGGGAATCCGTCAAGGGGTGGGAAAACAATGGTATGCCTTTCCTCCTGCCCACATACAGAGAATAGAATCAACATCCAATAATCACGCACAACTCCAGACTAATGACATTTTCTTCGCTCCAGGCTTTCCCATCGCCGTCTGTGACCGGGACGGGAACTTTGTGATTACGAAGCCGGAGGGAACGGGTGGTCTTGTGAACCGGTGCACAGTGTCAGAGCAGCTCCTCTATGAAATTCATGACCCAGCAGCATATGTCCTTCCTGATAGCATCTGTGATTTCTCCAAAGTGCAATTAGCTGAACAGTCAGAAGGTGTCCTGGTCACTGGAGCGCACGGGCTTCCACCAACCGCTTCGTACAAAATAGGTTTGCTACTATAATTTCACAAATGAAGAAAGCTGCCGAGCGTGTTTAGACGATATCGGAAAGTTATTTACACGGAATGGGATTTCCGCAGGTGGAACGTACCAGGACGGGTGGAAAAGTACTGTGGTGTGTCCCGTCGTGGGACCAAAAGCTGTTGAGAAATGCTACAAAACTGCTCACGCTATTCTGACACGATGTCAGGGGATTTACAAGTACCTGAACTTACCTGACTTTACACAAACTCACTTACATGTGATCGGTGCAGAGCAGAATTACGGTCCGTATGCAAGGTAAAAAACTTACACATTGCCAGGTTTTGAATGAGAAAGATGCATTTACCGGATTTTCCTGTAGGACGGCTATGAAGGAGACTAGAGAGGCAGCGATGTGGATGTCAGTCACACACAAGGAAAAAAATGCTCTTGAGGTAAATATTTAATGTCACATATATCAAGTTGAGATTGACGAGAATATTCCAATTTCCTCGACCGACCACCGCAGTACACGTTTCGAAATAACTTCAAAATTTCAGATTTTCGCGCGGGAAATCGCCTCTGCTGGCACAGGAATGGCACCAGGGCTGACCACTGTCATTGGTGGACGACCAAAAATAACACCGGTTCTCAAGTTTTTCTCCTTTTTGCAACCAAAGGATGAATTTCACATCACCATAGAGACATCGGATGGGCACAAGGAAGTATACGAGCCTGAAAAGATCCCGACAATGGACACTGTCCCCCGTTCGAATGTCCAAGCCAGTGTTCCCTCATCCTCTGGTAACATTGTGGTTGAGCGGGAACGAAGCGGGTACACTGTTGGGGATTTGGCCTGGACTCGGAGTGGCGATAAAGGAGACAATTGCAACATCGGGGTCATTGCCAGAGATCCTTCGCAGTATCCACTCTTAAAGGAATTACTCACGCCCGCTAAAGTGGCCAATTACTTTGCACACAAAACCACCTCAGGAAAGCAACTGCAATGCACCAGGTTAGATTTCTAGGGTTTACGTATATACTTTATTAGTTTGCAGATTCAAGTGCAGCTAATGGTCATCAATCTTCACGTATTTCAGGTACGAGGTACCGGGCATTCATGCACTCAACTTCGTGCTTGAGAACTCATTAGGCGGTGGAGGTAGGCGTGATTGAAATAAATGATGAGAGGTGAGCAGAAGTATACTAATTCTTTCTCATTTTCATTCCAGGAATTTCCAGCTTAACAATCGATCCGCAAGGGAAAGGTTACGGGCAAATGTTGCTCGATCTTGATCTCTGAAAGAGTCGCGAAAAAGACGTGTATTACAAAGTACGTGTACTAATAAGAAAATGCGGTTCCCAAGGACCATGCAAATACTCGGAGGATTTGCCAAAAGGTGCAACTCAGGAAACGCAATTACAATTAAGTACGAATTGAGATGAGCAGAAGAGCACACCGGAGCTCCGTCACTACTTCAACCCATTCACTCACAA
>WJFA01000229.1:0-51171 GCA_009870155.1 Pseudobourletiella spinata | reverse complement strand
GTCTACCAATGAGGTGAAAATAATGCGTACATTCAAATTTTAACGCAGTCTAAATTTGAAATCCTCGAAACTATACGCATTCTGTATCTGATATTTCAAAAATCCAAAACCTGCAGGCGGCCTGCTTGAGCCTGAAGCAGGCGCTCACCTCTGATCTGGTGTAGGAGTTAAGAGAAGGAAAGGTCACCGTTAACGATGATGTTAAAATAGTATGTGGTTTTTACCACGTGCGGTAACTTCGGAACCAGCTATTGGATTTGAGCGAGCCTGGTACCGAACAAATACTTAAAGCCTCAGCTTTCGATTGCAACCACATTCATTGTCCTACGTTGAGGCGTTCGGGCACAAGAGGAAATACAAATGTGACATATCATTTTGGGACACCCTGCATTACCTCAGTATGCAGACTTGTATTATCCTCAGCGATCATGTGAATTGAGTTTTCGAAGGTTAAAAAGATCTCTTCAGACAAAGGGTTGTCCTTTGTTGTATTAGTTTTCTCCGAGATGAAATGCTCCTCTCCTACGTTTTTCAGTAATAAGACGGCATGATAATCTTGCGCAAGGGTTACAAAAGTTTCTTATGTATGGGTTTTGTCCAAACAAGATTGGGTATCGACTAGGACAGAACAACAGACTTGGACAAGGGACGACGTAGTTCTCTAATGCGTTTGTTAGAATAAGACACACTGTTTGGCCAGTATTATGTATTTTCTGAATAAATAATCTTCAGTAGTGTGATGATGATAATGCCGAGTGGGAGCTCTGTGGAATTTCATATTGAATTAGAAATAATGTAACGACAGAGTAAGGACCGAGTGAGGTGGGATGATGAGGAACAGTAGTAATCACTTATTTGTATTTTCCTTTCCAAAGCTTCAAATTTTTCTGTTGTGTAGAGAGATGCCGGAGAAGTAGGAGTGCAGGATTTGTAAAGAGCGTGCACACAATAAAACAGTGCACTTGGGAGATACAGGGAGATAATTAACATAGGGCAGACATTATTATTGTTAACCTGTATACCTCCACGTACAGATGGAGGTACGTGCGTGGCTACACTCCCCCCTGCGCAAGAATACAAGATAAAAACATCTTGACAAAATAATAAATGATGGGGAAATTTTGAATGACTCAATCGTAAACGCGAGACTGTGACGACGAGTATGTTTGTGTACTCAGCATCAGCACCGTGTTGTTGCGGAGCCCGCACGGTGGCGGAAGGTTAGATTAATGGAAATAAGACGGAACAATCTGTTACCCCAACAACCTTCTTTTAAATCCACTTACCATGTACCAGACATAGATCTAATTTTGATCAAGGAAAATATCTGGAGCGCTTGTAAAACCATTGCGCCACATCCGTCGTCCCACTACTTCCGTTCGGTCAGAGCGTGGCGGAAAGAAGAAATTGGTTCATTCCGCCAACTCTTAGACAACTACGTATCTGGGAATAACTGTGAATTCCAAGGGAAGTTCTATATTTGCGACTGAAACAGGCTCCAACGAAGGAAGGGATGACATGAGGAGGATTAAAAATTGTCCACTTTTTAGAAACCATCAATGCTCTCTTGGTCGTCATTGAAAACCTATTATGTAGGGTTAGGGTGACAGTTTTTTGGGTGAGCAAATGCTCACGATGACAACGACGATGATGCTACTACTGCGGATGATGACGATGGGGATGGTGATGGGACGTAGATTAGAGGAAGAAAAGGTCTGGGATATGGTAGCGGATAGGATTACAATGGAACGTATTAAGGATCACAATGTGCGATAACGATATCAAGTGGATGTCGTAATGAAAGCAAACAAAATTGAACCCTTCTCCTTGTAACCCTTTTAATCAAATAATTCCCTTTGTCGTCCATTGTCCACAGAGAATCTTTTCTCCTTCAATTGGGACTCTCACAAAAGCATCAAAGCAACTTTGGTCGACCGGCTCCTACCAGCCTCCTTCTCTCCCTTCGAACCCCCCCCCCACCCCATACATACAGAAGCTCACTCACCAATAAATCCAAGGTTTTCACGTTTTTAATCAAAATCATCCGAGCTCATTCTCACCACGCACGGCCTACAGTTTCTGTATGAGTATGATGAACTGATTTCCTAGTAATTACTCCCTTTTTAGCCCCTTCCTCTGGGTAAGAGGATTTTAGTTCCTGCATAACTCCTGAGTTTTTGACGAAGTTTAGTACAAATGACATCGGCGAGGGCTAATTCAAGAGAGAGTATGGTAGTATTTGGGAATAGGAAAATTCTGGAACTTGTCGTAGTCTTGCTTATTTTCCGGGAAGCCCCTTGGGCGTTGGAACCGGAGGAGCGGGCAGAACTGTACCTAAATCGTCATCCGTGCTTCGTCCGAGCTGGGACCAGATAGAGAAGTCAATGAGAGTAAAAGTTTTTGACAGGATCCACAGGACACAGGTGTCCGACGTCGTATCATTATTTATGTGGCGGTCCATCCATAAGGCACACAAGTAGAATCGTCTCGGCACAACAGCCCGTCCCTATCTATGCATGCGTTATTATTTAATTGTAATTGACTAAATACAATGAGGCTATGCATGAAGGGATGGCTTTGAAAGAAAAAACGGGTACAATGTGCTCTTAAGAAGCATAGCTCTTTCCCCCCGTATATAAATCCTTGCCTTGGACGCTCATCATGACTATGGTAATGACGATGATGATGATGCTAATGCAGCTGATTATACTGGGCGTTCCAACGCAATCAAGTAGTAAATACTTGGTCAAGCCAGAGATAATGGAACGCTGTGGCAAAGCACATTCCAGTAACACAATGGACTTTGTGCAAGTGCGCACAGTACTGTGAGACTGGGAAGGGTACCATTTCTCCTTGCGCTGGCTTATCTGGCCGGGCTTTTTTCTATTGTTAGAACTCGACTTTCTGTCCCTTCTTCAGTCTCCTGGCTTATTATTAATAGCCAGGGTGACAAATGCAACACTTCCATCGTCTTGTCGTTTCCCTCTTTTCTTATCATTTGATTTTCAATCTCTATATCTTTTCATCTCTCTCTCTCTCTCTCTCTCTCCAAAGATTTAATTCTTCCTTGCTCGCTCCTTTTTCCCCTCCTCACCCCGTGATGAAAGGGACGGCGTCGATTTGTGTGTTGTCACATACGCGTCACCCTCGATCCACCCATTGTGTATGCAAGTATAGGAGTAGGGGACATGCGCAGGAGAATTCAGATGAGATGCCACCTGCATCCGAATATAACTGCCAGTTTCGGTTAGAAGGATCCACAGGGCTAGCCTCTTGCATGATTACAATGCAATGCATAGTGCGGTGGATTTTGTTTTACGTCTGGCTTGACACATTGTATGAGGAATGAATGCGAATGGAAAAAAATGGTTATAGCCTGCTACAATGATTTCGTACAGCATACGGCATATGGAACAAAAGTAATATAATGTTCTAGAGCTTCTTCTCCATTATTTCTTCCCTTCTCGCTATGATTATAGCTTCTTTGACACTACAATCGTGTCCTCACAATCTATACTAGAATAAAAAGGAGAGCAAGTTGGAGCCTTCTGATGAGGTGAGGGTTCACTTGGGTTTTTCCATTAGCGAGTGTGCGGGCTGTCTGATTTTTAATTTTTAAACATTTGTGAGTAATATATAAATATTAAAACTTGACGTTAGCAGAAATTGTATCCTGTAGATGAAAATGATTGTTTTACAGGGTCCAGAACATTGCAAGGAAGTTATTTATTCTACCGAAAAGATTCTTTGCTCAGGTTAGGATCATTTCCAGGGAGTGGAAAACTCTGTAGCCTGAATTGAATTGAATACCTCCGGAGTAACTTTGTGAATTACTGCGAGCCAGGAATGATTTCCGCACGGGGAGTCATAGACGGACACCGTGCAGATGCTTTTATAGGGAATTAACCACCCAATGTGCTCGCCCAACCACATTATTATCAACGGACATACTGATCTCTGGAAATATCTCATGTGTCCCATCACCATGCATAAAGGGCGGGTTTACGTAGTTGTTTTGATGCTGCAAGGACCTAAAGTAATGTTGATTAATGAAAGAACCTACCGCAGGACGGAGATTGAATAATAATAATAATCGTGAAACGATTCCATTGAACGGTGACGGCTGAAAATGGTAAATGGTTCGTCCCCCTGTCAGGTTCCCTCAGTCGTCATCGTCATCATCATCATCATCATCACCGCCTGCCTGTCTCCTACCTTTGAAACAAGATAAATTGGAGGGCATAATAGGGGAAACTTGTCAAATTTACACAGAAACATTTGACATTTTTAAGATTTTCGCTATCCCATGGCTGTGGAGCGTTCTACTTGGAGGCACATTTTACTGCGATTTTTATGGAATTGTTGGGAAATATAAAGTAGTGCATGTGGAGAGATTTTGATATCCTTCACATAGTGATTAATAAAACTTCTGTAGAACTTCCTCATCATATGCTAAGGCAGTATAAAGCAGAGTCAGAATAACATTTTTATATAGATTCCCTTAGTGTGACGAAGCGTGCTGGACTCAGGTTGCCCTCTACACTAATGCTAATTAGTGTCAGTAAAGTTACTGCCGAGCAAAAAGTCGAATACTGTGCTGAATGCAATCAACAATAAAGTTTCACTTCAATTCCACAATTTTTGCCACACGTCAACATTGGCAGGTTGACGGTTGAGCGATCAGAATGATCAGAGATGTGATTAGATGTGAGGGAATATGTGGGTAAATGCCATGAAAGTTGGGCGGGAGGGTTGAAATAGTTAAATCACCTTGTTTGTCAGAGCGTTTATTGCCGACGGTAGATTGTTTCCAAATTAATTGTGTATACTTGCTGAGGGAGAAAAGCACGTTGTGAGCTTCATGCACCAGCTTTCCAGCACGTTTCCATCCATTCAGCCTCACAGAGATTGGAGCTATGTAGGCGGATGGTCGCAAAGAGAATGAAGGCTGGAGTGCAGCACACTTCAATGTACCGGGAAATTGGAGGCACTGCGGTAGGACTGAGGCACACATGCTCACAGGGATACTATTACAATAACATGCATATGTGTATCTACTTAGGAATTACGTCCTTTTGCGAAGCTTAACAGTGGAAAGCAATGTTTGAACAAAAAGTATGTAGCTATTACTGCACATATGCACACACCCCTATGTAGCCAAACTGCGGCCAGAGAAAACAGCGAGGGTATTCGGGGCTCCGCACATATTCATCCATGTATACACAAAGCGTAAACAGTAGCCCTTTGGCTGATTTTAAGGGCTATGGTTCACGATAAAAGTATCTACGAGTTGATGAGTTTGTGAGATGAGCTCCACACAGCGACACAGAGGGATATACTTTTCGTAGTTGATGCAATAGTTGTAGATTAAGTTCCAATTCTAATAGGTAAGAAAGAATGGGTTATATAGAGGAAACATTTATCAGGGGATTAGGTGCGGCATATATATGCATGGGTTCTATAAAAGGAAATAAATAGAGGAAAGAGAGAGAGAGAGAATGGAAATGGGAAAGAGAATAAATACAAGACTTCCCTTTGAAGTTTCATAGAACAGAAAGTTTCAGGTTGTTCCGAATAATTAGTGACTTTGACTTGACGAGAATGGCAAGCCTATCTATGTTTACCCAACAATAAAACATCAAAAATGTCCAGAAGAGAAACATTTCCTTTTTTATCTCATTCTGTGTACTCTTTCCTATTGTTTGCCCTTCTAATGCACATTTCCATCGAAATAACACAGAAGAGAAAGATCTGGAAAGGGTAAGGATGTAGTCCTGAATCTCCCAGTTCTGAGTCAACTTGCATAGTCAATCCAGTTTAAGCTCCAGATGTAATTTACCGCACGAGTCCATCCTGTCCTTGGCAAAATAATGTAGAAGTGAATAACTTGATAAAAAGTTCACTCAAATAATATTCATGCTCTCGTACTCAGCCCACCAGTCTCCGACATTGAATTTTGTCACTCGAAATTCCATTGATTCTCACCCACAACAAAAGTTATGATGTTTCACTCCCCACAGCCATTGCTTGCACATACATAAGTTCGACTCACCCTCCCACCTTCTCATGTGCACACCAGAGGAGACAAGGGAAGAGTCATATGCAATGTAGATATTATCACTTGGCCCATATTCCTAGCTTTATAGTGTCATACTTTGATTTGGATGATATCAAAGCACAAGATAGTGCATGTGTATGCTTGTGTGTGTGGAGTCAATGTGCATATATGATAGATCCGCATAGGCAGTTGTTTTTACAATTCTGGAGGTTGGGAAGGAAGGGTTGTGCTTGAGGATAGGGAATGAATGAACGTGGGTGCAATCCATTTTTTGAGGATTCGCACCACACTACACGTCCCGCACAGTCCTGCTCACACACAAACACACACACACAATATCGCATTATAAATGTTCCTGAATAAGCAAGGATAAAATTGAGGAAGACGACATGTGGCAATGGCCCAAAAATACGGTAATACCTAATTGAAATTACACATTTCCTGTTTTGAGCACGAGTTTATTTTCAATTCTTATAATAGTTCAAGCTCTTGATTTTGCATGAAACTTGCCAGAGAGAGGATAAAAACAGACAACTGAGCCTCTATTCTCCATTCTCTAACTGAAAATATACTTATCCTCTACGTCTCTTCTGCATTTCCCGTTCCACGGCCTATTCCCTCTTTCCAGTTCGGCTCTTTCCTCCTTGCCGCTCTCTGCTCCTCTGAATCCACTGTGAAACGAATAAAGTTGGGAAACGAAACGTTTCACAGACATCAAGCCCACTCACACAAGCGTAGGAAATGTGCACATGCACAAATATATACATATAGAAAGACACAGTAGGTTAGTATGTACAAGGGGATTTTTAAAGAAATATGCACGAGCACACTAGGTGGAACTGGTAGCCTCACACGTTTTGTTTGTACCATCTTCATGATCTTACGAGTATATTTCATTCCAATGTTTGCCCCTATGATTGTTTATGAAAGTTTATGTTTGAGGATTTTTACTTTATATTAATCCTCACCACCAGCCCCGTCCGACGGAATGACGGGTATATGACTGGTAGTGGAAGAGTCACAGTATGTGTATGCCTTTCCATCCACATTTTCACCGTGTGCAGATGTGCACACTCACACTCTCCACTAATGTTTTGATGAAAGTCAACCATTGTGATTTGTCATAGCGAAAAAGGCGCCTCTGTGAAGGCACCTTGTATTTTTCTGGCTGTCTCTTTGCCTCTGTTCCAACAACTCTTTCCCTTTCTCCTTCAGCACACATTCAAATGCTGTTCCGCGCTCGGGTTTGGAAGGGACTCTCGTTAAAAATTATGAGCGATGGATAATAACAGCCATGAACACTTCCTGTCCTTGTCGGTGTCTTCGCCGTCATTATACGTTGGGATTGCTCTTGCGCACTAGCAGTGCCATTACGTCTACGTCCCGTGTGGTGGCATAAACCTGGCCCATTTAATCATCAGCATAGTCTTTTTCAGTTACAGTTGGCTCACCCGAACATCTCGAGAGAGAGAGAGAGAGAGAGTGAGTTGAGAAAACTTGTGTGTGATATGCAATGTGACTTTCAATGTACCCTCCTGTACAGGACGAAGAAGAGACGCTTCTAACGGACTATGTCTTATTTTTATTGGTTGGTATTGAGCAATTTTTCTAATGAATCCAGGACATATTTCATTGTAGCCCAGGTCTAAGGCAATGATAAATCTTGGAGCAAACACCCCTTGCATGCATGTAGCACCGGAGGGCTATTATAAACAATCTGCATGCGTCATTTCCCCGGTCATGTTCCTCATGTGCTTTCGGGGACAAGAGAGCCTCCGCGTCAGCTTCGCGTATGCACTTGCCTACAGCTGACGCAGTCACATATTCTAGGCTCTACGACTATGTAAACTTTTATAATGCACGCATGATACTGTCCTGGTACAATACACAGAGCAATAAGCCATAATGTTGAAATAGGAGGAGCGTATCACACTTTCAACACGCGCTCGGCATAAGAACCTAGCTCATCCCTCAAATTTCCAGCCTTTTCCCTTTGCTAATGAGCTAGATTTGGGTAATTTATTTGCATATCATGTAAGAATTGGTTCGGGCCGTAAGTATAACTCCGTCTGGCCAGCCGCGTCTCAGTTGTGGTTGAAGAATGGGTGGAGAGTTGGCGGGGATTGTGCCCCATTACCAGAATACCTATCATAAGATCCCCTTACGGGTTCCTCCCCTGAACGGAGCTCGCAAGTGAAGGCTAAGGAGTCTCACAATGAGCGAAATTAACTAGCCATCCGAGCTCCCACTTTCAGCTGTGAACCTATTAATATCAGAGCAAAGTTTCCTACTCCTTTGATTTGTGTTATATAGTTGTTTATATCATGGCTGGTCGACAAAGTTTTATCGACTACAAGCGTAAGGGCTGTCCCCATCCACGGCTGAGTAAGCCTTAGTGATTTGAGACATTAGTGGAGCAAAAGGGTTCTCGTCCCCTTTCCGCGACAACAAAACATGTTTAAATGGTCGTCATCATTATTGTCTGCCCCAAAAATAGGTCGTGGTATGGTTGCTGTAATAGAACATTTTATGTCATAATCGAGAGAGGACATATTTATTATAAGGATGCTTTAAACCGGCCTAACGACACAAAGGTAATATGATACTTCCTCGTACACAAATGAGGAACCAGTCTGGATGAACTTATAGCTATGCGAATGGAATTACTGTGTGCCTCTGTGAAAGAGAAATTGGAGGGACGCATTGGCTAAACAATACTAAAAAATGTGTTTTTCTCCCATAACATATTGTCTCAGAGGTAGGGAAGAGAATCCCGAGAGTAGATGCGGAGAGGCGTTGATAAAAGATTAGGCTCTGTTCTGGAGCGACAATGATGAGGGGAACCCTTTCTCCGATAAAGGTGTGCGTGCACCAAAGACGTGGCTTTGACAATTGACCGTCTGAAGGATCCTCTCCCTCATCAGTGTCTGTTTGCACACTGTCCAGTGCAGAGTGGGAAAGGTATACGCAAAAATTGAGGACACCGTAAGGGACAAAAGTGACGAACTATTTCGCAAGTTTTTCTCTGTGGAAATGTCGGCTGAAAAAAGGTTAAAGGCAGAGGTGGTGGTGGTGTGTTTGTGTGAATTGAAAGAAAAGAGAGAGACAGGGAGAGCGAGATGCCTAGTGTATGCTTAAATTTGTTAGGAAACCATGACGTATGCTAGTAGCGGAGAGCGGACCAGGGCATAAGGGAGTCGGAGCGGCTGTTTATAGTGGTGGAAGGTGGAGAGAACAAAGCTAATACAGACTGCTCACAACAATGAGGCTTTTTTCAGTCGCCGAGAAAGAATAGGAGGGGAAAGAAAGGACTTGGGAGTAAGTGATGGTAGCTCCATTCCCATAGGCTTATCACAATGGTCGTACCTATTGTAACCTGTTGGGTGCTGCTGCAATACGGCTGCGGGGGACAATGTGCGGCTGTGGCGAAACCGTAGAAATGTTTTAGCCCCGTACGAATGAGCACATGACATGCCATGATGTCGCGCCACGAAGCATAATCTGTCACCCTGAGGAGGGAAATTTGAGATATTATTTGTATGTACGAACAGCCTTCGTGGGTAATGACTAGAAGTGTTGTAGTAGTGCATGTTTTTATGCCAGACCGATCAAGTTCTCCCAGTTCTCCCGCTCTTCAGCCTTCTGTACTCTGACTGCCCCCGCCGCGTGCACGTACACACATGAATACATACTGGAAACGGGGGAGGAAGTCTTGACTCCGTCGGTGGTCTTGGTGGGAGACAAGCGGATTTTTAGGAATAATGGTGTAGTGTAAGAAAGTGGAACTTATAGAAAAACTAGCTACGGGCACACACGTACCCTCGCGTCATAGTGGTGCAGGGTTGAGAAACGGGGAGAAATCTCTTATAATTTTTCACTCCTTCACTTCATTGTGATGTATTAAAATTAACCAGAAGTGAGAATGTGTCAGCAGCTGGATTTCACATTCAGCCCACCAGCTCCCCCCAATCGGTCACAATAGGTATTTGCCATGGTATTACTTCCCTCTCCGAGTTTTTCCTTCTCTCTCTCCCGAAGAACGAATTTGTTTCTCTCGCACTCCACACTCCCAAGGGGAGATTATTGATCTCATCTTTATCCTTGATTACGGTTATGTAATTTCGTAGCACACAAGCGTACGTAGATATACAAAATACACATTTATATACGGTCCGTAGGTTTTCCGTGTTCCCCTAAGCACAAGCATATACATACACATGATACATACACATGAGTACAAACCCCGTCATGCCAATATATGGTCACTTGAGTGGAGTTGGAAATGTTGCGATTTCCTTCTCTTCACGCATTTCAACGTCCATAACGATTTCTCTCAACGTACACGTAGTATAATCAGCCTGAGAATTTTCATACAAGTATTAAACTGTCGTCATCTCGAGTGTAAACACATTTACCATAAAAATATATTTCATCCTTGTTCCCACTATTTCTTCCCTCACTACCCCAGAGAATGCTTCCCTTGACAGGAGCTTTGAGACCTGGCTGGTAGCTATTCTTCATAGCACTGCGCCTGCCGCAAATTTCCTTGTATGCACCTCGGCCTTGTGGTAAAAGCTTGCAATCCTGGCACAGTATAATTGAGCTATATTGGAGGGAAAAATTTAAGCCTTAAAAACTATATGCTGCTTAGAAGACTGAACATAGGTTAGGTTGTTTCAACTAGAACATTTTCACAGCTCGGGTTTCTAGTATTAGGACTGGTTGGAGCATACCACCATCATCCCTCCCTAGTAACTCCAACAGTTTCACGGCGGTAGTGCGTGAATAACGTTGGAGTGTGGAGAGGGGATGTGAGTGAATGTCTAATATGGACGTCGGTGAAGGCGGCCTATACGCTGACTCTGACCCTCATGTACGGCCACACATTGCGACCAAGTCAGCAGACTGGTGGGATTGTATCCCAACAACCGCTAGATTGCACAGGAGCATCTGCAGAGGCTCATACATAAGGATGGACCTAATTATCGGAAGCTCCTTTATCTAGTGTTCTTTTGATAAACTTTAACTTTTCGTCCGAGCGCTTTTCTCTTTTCTATGCAACTGCTATCCCATTACTTTTATACTGCTGCGCTACGACAACAACCTCCTTTATTACTAGAGGCCCATCCATTCTCTTTGAGGTGCGCTCATCGCCCGTCAGCTCCTTAATTCGGGAGGGTAGGGAAAGGGCCGTATTCAGAGTGAGCTGGAGTCGATGGCTGTCCAGAAGAGAAACTCTTGAGGATACCTTGGACCCGTTCAGGGTTCAATGCAGAACAGACTTGAAGGCATGGAGCGAGCCATTTTGAAAATGTCCGCAGCATTGTTTCCAACTTCTTTTGAAACATCTTCGCCAGAGTTTTCAGTCCGTTTCTCTCCCTATTGGTCGCTTGTCCTCTGTGGTAATAAATGAGAAAGGGACAAAATCTTGACTTACATTTTCCAGATGGACTCTCTTTGTCCCCTTGTTTAGGCCCACCTTTGTCTTTTGTCCACCAGGGCTCACGTACCGTTTATACAGGGGTTCGGGCGGGCAGTTAGGGGAGAGAGAATGAGATGCGTGTGTGGGAATCATGGGTCCATGAAGAGAGAGGCGGGCCTGATTAAAGGGAGGGGGTGAGCATTGCTGGACTTGCAGGATGGGGAAGAGTCCGGGAAAATTAACAAAACGAGCAATAAGAGCATGTATTTTCCAAGTAGTAGTAGTTTCTTCATGTACGTCACCACTCATCACATCATCATCAAGATGATGATCATCTGATGAATGAATGGGCAGCCACGGACACACAACATATCTTCTCTCTTACTCCTTACTGTGGCGAGCATAGATACGCTATCAGCACGAACATGAAGCAGTCTATACTTGTATACAGAGGAGGAGAAAAGGAAAATTTACAACATATTGGAGGCACAGAGAGGAGAAATGAGCGGGCGAGCAGGGTAAGCAGAAACAGGGAAAAATGACTGAAGAAAACAGTTGTATGAACCAGCGCTTTCCATTTCTCTCCCTTTGATCTATTCATACTCACATGTCAATAAATCGTACACGAACATGAGTTATGAGACGTTATGTGTGGAGTCAACGCTGCACGCTTTAATAATACACATCCTCACTGATCTATATACTACTTTCATATGGAGGAATACAGCTCCGTGCGTCAACCAGCCTCCGCGACCAAGATAAAATTCAAAACAGGGAGTTTATGTGCACCAACAAAGGGACGCACTGTTCTCCCGTTCGGACGTGTGTGTGTGTCTAGGGTAGGGAAAACTATTAGTAAAAAATTCCAAATTGCTTTCCACCAGAAGGAGGAGTAAGGGACGAAGAAGATACAAATCATTTTGTGGTCCCGAGAAACCAAATTATAATAGCAAATATTACACTTCACGTCATTGGCATCAAAGCACTTGCCCAACCATGACATTACGTTGTTCAGAGGAGTTGGAATAACAAGTGCTTTTCAAAGTCCCCCGCACCCTATTTAACGGCGGCGGCAGAGGCCGCCGCCACCGCCCTTACAATTAATGCCTTAATTTTTGTAGGAAGGAGTGTAAACCTTTCAGTGTTCTGTGCCAGTAGTGGTGTTTGTGCTCAACTTCCTTTGTTCATTAGAATGCACACATATACGTCTAGGTTGAGCCACCGTAAGGTTAACATTAACCATGGGCTCCTATATACTGGCGGTGATGATGAGAGTAAGGGAGCATCCCAATGAATAAGTAATCTTATTTCCACGAATAAATGTGCCCTCTGTTCGGCCATATTTCAAGTCCAAAGACGGCGGCCCGAACAATGACGTCTAGGGGAAGTGCTGAGTATGAAGGGGTGGCCGACCGAGGCCGATGTAACAAATAGAGGTACAGATAGGCGCAAAGCTCCTTGTGGAATGTATACGTTTTGGATTAAAACACCAGTAGTGCCTGGTTATGAATTAAATAATGCTTTTTAAAAATTGTTTAGCTGATAATGCGATGGACAATGGTACAAGTTCCCCTAGGAATTCCACACGATCACAACGCTAACATTCCTCAGTCCATTTCATACGTAGTTTCTATTATACTTCCCACTTTGTTAGCTTCAACAACAACAGTCACGTCTACACAACAACATCAGCAGTAGCCAAACTTTTTATCTTCAAAGATGTTTCATTCTAGAAAAGAACGTACACTCACATGTACAAGTGCTCGGGTGTGAGGGTGGGGTATGAAAAGTGAGTTGTCGGTGTTGGTGGCAGTGATGATGATAGTGATGTGGTGATGACGGAGAAAGAAAATTGGAAATGCATGGGTAGAGAAATGAGAGGGTATGCGAAGCTGCAATGAAGTGTGTACATGTGAATGTGTGAGTGTGCGTGCATGTGCTTATGTGTGTGCATAACTGGACTCGGAACCGTGATTGTTCATTTTGTGTAGACCCAGGGTTTGTCTTTTTCTTTGGATTCGTGTCGTATCGTGGGTAATAATGAGCGAGGGGTTTATACTAAGTCATCAGTATTTGAGTTCTACAATGCTTTCGAATTAGACGACAATAGGTCCCTGATTTCTGCCAACCTCATTACAGGCTCTTTTGTTCATATTTTATCCTCATTTTGTTCTATCCATTCTTTGTGCAAAATCAAAGGCATGCCATAGAGTTCAACTCTCTCATCGCTGCACGCCTGCCTCTGCTCAGACCTCTCTCATCTACTGTCTTCCCGTTTCTATAGTACGAGCTCTTTTCTCATCCGAAACCCGTACCTCTTTATCCTTTCTCTCTCTCACTCTGTGTCTCTCTACGTAGAATAGGGTCTGCCTCTGAACTTATGTGCTTGTGATTCTGGATTCGACCGCTGTCGTTGACATCATCACCATCTTCCTCCTCCTCGTTGCTCCTGCCATGTACTCTAGAAACTGAGAAGGACATTCCGAGCTCCCTCCCCAATACTACACAGTAATACTGCTGATACAGTAGGATTAGGAATGCCATAATAGCAATATTCCCAACCTCCTGTTCCTGCTACAAAAAATATACGTTCCATGCTGGAACACCTCCTCCACCTTCCTCATTCCGTATATAACACAGTCGGAATTCTTCTCCATTTAAAGACGAGAGACTAAAGCTTCACTCTCTCATTCTCTCTCCCCCTGAATCTCTCCTGTTCTTCTCAATCTTATTCTTCTTTCTTTCAACTGTATCTCTCCTTCGACTTCATTGAAATTCAACTTCCAGGCCCGCTCACAGTAAATATTCCTCTTATTTTTGCAAAAAGGGTTTCTCAATTACTACCTCATCTGTACAGCATTTGTTCAAGTCTAAATTTTTCTTCCAAATAGTTATTCCGCCTTTTTAAGACTCCCACCGTAGTCAACCCATCTATATTGCTGTTGCCGCATACGAAGTAGCACTTCCATTTTTAGAATCACATGTTGGAATCGTTGGAATAATGATCAAATTTATCAGACCATTTCTCTTGATTAGCAATCAGCTCACCTTTGTCCATGTGCCAAAAGAAATTTTGAATATTTTCACGAATACTTGCATTTACAACAAGTCCGGATTTAATGTACTTTCCCACCCGACATAATTTCTACCTTCTCCTCAGAGCTACTGCTACCTTCTGCGTACAAGTAGGAAATCAACTTTTGTACCGGTTTTTACAACTACACAGGGACCGGGGGAGGGGGGTACGGCTACTCCCTGCCTGAGTGAGAGAATCGATTGGCGGGCTCTGTGTACGTATGAGGACCTCGGACTTGTGTTATAACTTGTGTTGGGATAATGGCTTCCTCTCTCAGTACTCCGGTACAGTGGAGCGAGGAAGTACATAGTGCGAGACTGGAACCCCGTGCGGTGGGCTTGGGACTGAGAGAGAGAGAGAGAAAACCACAAGAATCCATTATGATTTTCGGGAGGCTATTTGTTTACGTTCATGCTCACAACTTTCTGCAGTTTCTATTGAAAAAGTTGATTAGTTTTGGCTTATAGAGGAGGAAGGAGGAGAACGAAGACTATGGAGGAGAATGGGAAAAGCTTTGAAGGCACCGAAGAGTAAAGGGAAACGCTATGTATGGAGCTCATGCAAATATCTCCAAAAGAATTTCCCTCTGCACAAGTATAGTACTTTGCCGATACAATAATTTGAATGAAGGAGCGATCGGAGAAGTAGAAAAACAGCTTCGAATCCACAACTATGGGCATAATCAAAAACACCCGTGCACGAACTCATATACACAGGAACAGTTAGAGCATAAAGTCGTGGTAAGATTTGTGGGTAAATCTTACGAGCAGTAAATTTGTAATAAATAGTATACTGATCCATTAAGCAAGTATATGCATATCTATATGTGTAGCTGTATGCAGTATGGGGGCTACTAACATGAGAGAACAAGGGAGGAGATTGGAATGTTTTGAACGGAAAAGTTTTTCTTCATGAATGCAACCATATTTTCACCCCATTCTACCCGTCACTGAACATTCACCTCACATGACGAATAGGAAGGAGTAGAGGAGTTAGTCCACGTCTTTTCTACACGCCTATATGTCATTACTACGCCCGAATTACATTACAGCTCTGCATATCTGCATATTCTCACCTTTGGATTTAAGTCGAGGAAATTTATGACTTGGCTACTGTATCGCCCCCATAAGATGATGAGGACATGTGTGATGTCCCTACTCCGATGTTGAAGTCCTTAGAGTTCCTCTCCAAACAACAAGGGCCTTAGCACCAGAGCATATTGACATATATTGTCGCTGAAGGGAGTCAGAGGAGGACGACGTCAACGTGAGAGCCGTTCGGAAGAGCGACTTAGCCTCAGATAGGAAAATATAAGCGGGAGTTAAAAAGGAGCAAAAAAGGCGGATAAGGAGCACGATGCGGAGGCACGTAAAATGAGCTATACTCTAATAACCATAAGTTATGACGGTAATAAAGCCACAGAGTTTCGGGCCCATTTTCTCTAGAGACAGAGCGCGGGAGATCGAGAGGAGAGTGAGAGGGAGGCTGTGCCGGAACGGTGAAGTTAGTGACGAGAAGGTCACACTGGGAAATCAATTTGAGTGACTTCAAAAGCACTCTGCATTGTGGGGATGGAATAAAAATAGGAAATCTGGAAAAATTTAACGTACAATTTCCCCTTACTGACTCCCTTTATTTACTATGCCAACAATAACATGGTGTACACGACAGTGTTAAATCCCACTCTTCCCCTTCTCGCCCAACCACCCTGTGCGTTTACCACTTGAATGCCGACTACATCCATACACTCGCATACGCCTCCATGTAGTACAATGACCTTGTACGCTCGCGAGCTATATGCATGAATTTATCATACACCCCACTATTTTCACCGAACAACAGTGGAGCATCTACAGGGCAGAGAGGAGATGAGGCGTTATAAGCCGCCCCAACGTGTTCCACTCTAATCATGGGGGCACACATGTAAACCGGCCGGATGATGACTTTCATTATGAGTCCTAGAGACAATCCCTCTGCTCAGATAACCCCTCACATGTCTCAGTTAAGACGTCACAAGTTTTCCTTCACTCGTGCAGTGACACAGATCAAAGCTACCACCATCATTGCCATCATCAACACCCTTCAGTCGCAGCCCTATAATCAGTTGCTAATATACTCCCATGTGAGGACGGGCAAGTACGTATCGGAGCAAAACAATAACCCGATCCTCTCACACAAGCGTTTTTACAACTCCTTTTTTACCTCCCTCCTCTGAGATCTCTGGAGTGAGTAGGTGGGGATGAAAAACAGTGTTCAATGATATTATAGGAAGGGAAAATATGCAGAGAAGTGGGAGGCTTCTAACTCAACTGAGCCGCTCTCATGTTTGCTAGTGATAGGCGCGGGTAATTATTGGAGCGGAACCATGGTCTCTCCTCTTGGCTTGTCATAATCAGAACGACCAGTGTTATTCTTGACAGACAAAATCTGTCCTACTTGAAGATATATGCGTTATCAAGGAGAGCGGGACCCGAATTTTGTGCGTCTTGCTCTAAAAATGACGAACTTTTCCTCATAAGTTTCCTATGCAATGGGGAACCCGTCACTCTTTCTGTGCAAGGAACACAAGGGGGAAGGAGATGAGGATGCTGATATGAGTTCAATAATTCACAATAGCAATAATAATTTTTCTTGACGATAATGATGTTCGCATGGGGAAATGATGTATTTGTGGGGCGATGGGGTGGGGGGACGACGCTGCCTATATGCAAAGGAGACATATTTGCAAAGTATAAAAGCCTCTTCGGGCCTACTAACTATACGTACGGACCTGATTACTAGGTTATAGCCGGTTAAAGCTCATATGCTAGTAGTAGAGGAAGGAGCTGCAGTATAATTGAGGTAGAGCTAGAGGTACAACTATGTGTGGGAATAAGGCATAACGGTAAACTTCCTCAGGAGATCCAGAAGGGATTTATGACGAAGAGGAGGTGGTTAGGCGAGGACATACACCTCTTTCTCCGTCAGTCCGCATAGTCCGTCCTTCCCAGTCGTCATATCGCCATGTGGAAGTGTCTTGTAATGGAGGAATAAGGTTTTGAAGTGTGGCAAGTTTCTAATGTGTTTCTGACTATTACGTATTGAGGACGGGATGATAGACCATTTCCTTATTTATGCGAGGGAATTTGCGACGATGAACGATAGGCATGGCAGACGCGTCACTCTCCACGACGTGTGCGTCTCTCTTCCTTCATTCAGCAGCAGTGGGAAAGAATGAGGGAGAAAATGCCGTTCGTACCGCAAACTCTGATGGGACAAATTTATTGTCACATCTTGTAATAATTTCAGGCAGGAAATGATTAAACAAGAGCAATCCCATGTGCGACTCTCCGACTCGAGCTTTCCTCATCGTCGTGGTCGTTGCCTTTATGGGGAGGCTTAGGGGCTCCTCCTCTGCACTCCTTCTCCAAATCTCCAGTATAAATTGTTCTATCCTCTTTTACTCTGTCGCACACACACACACACACACACACACACACACACACAAACTTGTATATGTAATGCGCATAGTGAAGGCACAACCATTTCCTCACAATCATTAACACACCAATACATACGCAAGTACATACACAGAGACCCACACAGAGTGACGTAGTCCCTTATGTGCCTTTAATGTGATCGTATGATTGATGTTTTCGACATGTGAAAATCCAATTTAATTTTTTTCATTCACATTTACCTTGCTAACAAGTCAATGTGTGTCTGGAGGCATGTCCTCATACAAGTCATCATGGTTGGAGTCAGAATCGCATATTACCCTGCGTGCAGTAGTGAAGCAGTAGCGCATAAAATATATTCGTTTCAAGCTGACAATTTCTCATTCTCTCGCCCACCACCATGCCTTCCCGCCTCCTCCGCTACTACTCCTTCACACATTATAACTCCTTAGTCCTGATATGCATGCACACACCCCCACAGAGACACGCGCAAATACGCACGTTACAAACAACACAACTTTCCTCAACCTTACTACATTTCTCTCGGATATTCCCCGGCATGGCAATCAGGAATCTGAGGGGCAGATGACTTTTTCATCCGTTATGTCTTCACATTGAATTGATTCATTAAATGAACATATTTTCTTAAAACCCCTCTAAACTGTTTCTCCCAACTTTCCTTTATCATTCCCTTCATGCTCATCATCGACATGGTACTTTACCTTCCCTTCTTTGACGGAATCTGCCCTTGCACTATAGAGTACAGGGAGAGAGGTGTGAATACCTTAATGGCATTAGAAGCCCTCATTGCTTTCACAGCGGTGGTGTTGGGCTTGGCCATTGGTAGAGCCTCATTGGGAAAGTAATCATTGCTCCGAGACGGTATTAGGAAGGAAGGACCCTGAGGCGCATGGAGCCAAGAAAACCGGTCCGCCCCACAATGCTATTACTCAGGACTCAGGCAGGATATTTAATTGTGACGACAATTGGTTGCCCTATAATCTGTTTAGGTCGGTTATTGTGTTTGTGTATGTCGGCGTGGACGGGGAGACCTGGTTACGTGGGCTGGGGAACAGAAGTCTAACTAGTTTACGAAGACTGCTACTACATGGAACGGCACTGCTCCTCCTTCTCCTCCAACTACTCTTTTCCCGCGCGAGTCTCAAATCTCGTCATTCATTTCCCCGGTTGAAATGGAAGGGATGAACCAGACAAAAGTTACTTTGCTCATTTGTTCGCACTTTAAATTTCCGTTTGACTTTCCTCCCTTTTCAACCCATCTAACTCAATAACAGGAATTCCAATTGGGACAATCCACTTTCGCCAACGGCTTTGTATCCTCACCACTCCCCAGGCGTAGGGTAGTAGCCCCATGTAGAGTACCCGGCCGTTTTGCTTTTTTCTCTCCTCCAACCGGTTCATCCACCCTCATTACCTAGCCTTTGTAAGGGACTCGGAATAATGGGAGCTGAATGTTTTTTTTACCTCTTCTGTACTCCACACGTAGTAAACATATCGTACCAGGCGGTATACCTTTTTGAGGCCAAGCTACTCCAGTCAATACCTTTAGCGTTGTATTTTTGGGATTCTCAAAGGCTCTCAAAACAAATCTAAAGTCCACGTCCTCCCTGCCGCAAGTGCTTTGTCTCTGCAGAGACGTAAGTGGGAGTAATACGAGGATTAATTTTACAAAACATCAATTGACTCCATTTCCGACCAGCCAGTTTTCCTGCAAGGGAAGTATGTAGCGGTAGGGTATACAATAAAGTAAAGGGTGGCATTACGCGCGAGACCATAAAAGTGCGCCCGTGACCAGAAAACGAAAGATAAGGGCGTTGTTCGGCGGGGGGGGGGATTTGAGGGAAAAGTACATTCCAATGTGTCAGAAGGTTCATTGAATGATTTGAAAGAAGAGTTCGGGATGGTGAAATTCATTGGGTAAGGACACGTCCTGACCCCCTCGCCACTGTCCCGGCTCATGTACATGCATAAAACAATGATCGGACTCATTCATAATGAAGGAGCCTAGAGGAGGAGGTGGTTGGGAGACGTCCACTTCTTTCTCGGCAATAATAAAGCCACACTCCGGGTTCGACCCCGGCTGCACATTATGCGGATTTTTTCAAGGACCCCTCTGTACTTTGTCCATATGGTCCTCCAAACTCCTGCCCTCCTCCTACTCTCCATACAGGGAATACATGTGGCATCATGATTGGAAGAATATGTTTACTCCGGTCCTGAGTAGCTCGGCTGTTGTTAGAGGGTGAAAGAGAAAAAAACTTCAGGGTAGCACAAAGTGTGCGTGTTTGTATGTGCAATGTGGTGTGGTGATGGTTTGGTTTTTTTTCGGGAAGGAAGACACACGGGAATAATTCCAAAAGAATCACACGGGACGTGGACGAGGGCAAAAGAAGGATGTCTCATAAAAAATAAGCCATATTTTGGAAACTTGTGTTCCACTATATATTTTTGTGGTCAATGGGGTTATGTTTAATGCAAGAGATTACCCTTTGGATCTCATGTCCTTCCTTTCGCATCCTCCAACACCATGAAATGTACGGAGAGAGCCGACTCGATGTAAGTTCTCTTCCACCCAGCTTGTGCGCCAGGAAAGGAACCTATGGATGGCTTTTAGGTAAAAGCGTTTGCGTGTATGTGCATCAGTGTGTATGTGCATGAGCCTGTAGTCTTGATAGTTGAGAAAAGAAAGATAGAAAGACCCATTCAGGCACAATGTAGAATCCAATGGGAGAATAAGAATAGTGGCTAATCTGGAATTGCGACGCAAGAAGAAGCTCCTCGTCTTCTCCTTCTTCTCGACGTTTTCTTCTTCTTCTTCTTCTTCTTCTATCCTCATGCGTGTGTTTGTACTCCTTTGCTCTCACGACCACTCGTATCCAATAGTATTCTCCTAACATATACTGATAGGATCCATGAACCCAACCTACAGTTCTCAGTTGGTCCTCCAGTAAAAGCCTACAATATAGTCTATACTAGTTGTTTCCCAACATATGGATACCAAGTACCCACGCTTGTAATAGACGCTTTATCTCAACTGCATAGAGGAGAAAAGGGAGAGAGATATAGACCTGGAGAGAGAGAGAGAGATAGAGGAAAGGAAATAGGACTATGTACATGTGTGGATGAGCGGGGAGCACTATAGGTAATGTGCTGAGGATAAATTGGCAAGCAATAAAGCGGCGGACGGGATTCGCATCGCACACTCATACAGCCGCAGGGTCAGAGTAGATAGAGAAATCAAAATGGGTGAAAGGTAAAACTTTTTTATCCAGGAGAAAGCAAGTGGAAATAATGCACAGTGGGTCCATAAATAAAAAGGCCAGTTTTTTCAAGTTGAACAAAACGATGTAAAAGTAGCCCCAAAAGAGTTCCTGTGGGACTCGTATTCCTCTGAAATTTCCACTTCCCATACTCTTTTTTTTCTCTCTCTTCTTGCATCTCTCTCTCTCTGTACTTCTTATTTTCCAGAGAGGTCGAACAGAGTCTTGGAAGAATCATCTCTCTTACTACTTTCTGGCTAGTCCCCTTTCTCCCCCCCCCTCAACCATAGCATAGAATCCTCTACAGGGATACACTTTCAACCTTGGACCATCCCAGTGCGACCATCATTTATGATCTAAGCCAGCCAGCTCTATCTTCTCCACAACTACAGCTACGGCACGCACGTGCATGTACAGATGTATACATAGACCATTTGAGCTTATTATTACCTGCGCCTTACGAGGGAAAGAGAGGGTCTGCACCGTAGAGCTTAGAGGCGTACAGTGGCAATGCGGTAACGGTAATGGTGTGGACTGTTACAAGTATACTAGTTGTATACTCACGTACTTGTTAGTACGAGTCCCTACTGCATTTTAATAACTGGCATAAATCCCGTAATTACCCACTCCTTTCACTCTATTTCTCTACCCCTTCAGCCCATCACTCATATGTGAATATCTAATGCACTATTTATTTATTGCAGTAACACAAATGTCTCCCGCCGCTACTGCTTATTAGTGAGCCGATTACCATTGGAAGTTGAGCCATTATTGACGAGGTGGACGACCGATTTTGTTATCCCTCCCACCTACCGCCACCACGCCTACACCTACACTGCGGACCCAGTACAGGTAAAGGATGAGTCATCGTAAACCCTTCTGAGGCATTTGAACACAGAGATTTTTAATTCAAGAATTTACACATTGAATGACGGAAATGGGACGAAGGGTTCCATAAACTGCGGGTGCCACTGAGGTCCTGACGTCACCTCGGAATTCCTTGACACCCGCACCGGAACTCATAATTTACCAGGGCTAAGTGTATCCTGTGCGTGCAGGGGATATGATTGTGTTTGGTGTGATGGGGAAGCAATTGGAGCAACCTTGGTCGACCTTTGACTGGGTTTTCTGGGGTGCCAGATAGGAATGCTCTGTATATTGAAATTCTTCAGTCCATGAAGAGAGAGAGACTGAGGGGGGAATGACGCACACTGCGAAT
This sequence comes from Pseudobourletiella spinata, assembly GCA_009870155.1. Lineage (NCBI taxonomy): Eukaryota > Metazoa > Arthropoda > Collembola > Symphypleona > Bourletiellidae > Pseudobourletiella > Pseudobourletiella spinata. The sequence continues at coordinate 28,678 of WJFA01000229.1, read as the reverse complement.
GACAATCACACTTGAGACAATTGCCACTAACTTGAAATAGTGGAGCACAGATGCAGGCGAAGCACAAAGTGCCAGAAAATAGAAAAAATGGCAAATGAATCATCCAACCAGCTGGATTGACGTCAATGAGTTGAGGACTTTTTGTCACATTTTCAAAAAGTTTCCCCTCTTCCGCACACGACTTTGTGGTCGTCCTTACTTTTCCCACACCTCTCCACTGTGCTGGTTGGCTCAGCCTGAGCCCGTATTTTTTTCTTGCGGGAATGGAACAAGTTATCCAGATCTCTGAGCAATTGGGACTACTGTATAGAATGTCAACTGTACATTTCTTGATGCATACGTACAGCTGTAGCTTGGCTGGTAGAAGGGTCCTATTTTTGGGGCTCACATTCTAATGGTAATATAAGAGAGAGATGGTGGCCAAAAGTCCCTATTGGATTTTGCCACGAAATCTCATTTGAGACCACATTATGGGAGATACGAATGGTAGTATTGGACTGGCTATTGCCGAACTAATACTCGAAACTCCGAGTTTCCGCACAGAACGAAAAATGTCTCCAAATGTTGTGCCTGCAGCGGAAACGGGAAGACGGTTATGGATGGAATCAGGAGAATATCACATTATATAGAACATGTTAACTATTACTCTCACCCTAAATTCAGGCAGTTGAATTATCTGGAAGCCAGTCTCTATACCGTACAGTAAGGTTTATTGAGAGCTGTACAAAGAGCCGCCATGAAATTAAAGTTTGAACAAGACAGTACAAATTGCAGCGGGACGACTGGCCATTTTTGCAAACGGCACCCTCTGTACATTATATTATCATTTTCAGTACGCTCTGTCTGATCTTAAGGGCGTTTGGTATTCCTGATGGGCCTTTACATATAGGTTTTAGCAAACTGGTTTTTTTAGAGGGGAATACTTTTTTCTCAGTTTCACTCCTCAAACTTTCCTTCAGGATGACGGAATTGCGGGTACAGAAATTGTACTGGCGCACATTTAGAGACTGTACAGCTGCATTAAAGTTAGTTAATAATAATTTGTACCGCCTACTTACGAGATACTTGACTTGATATACTTTCCCACTTTGTGATTCCTCACGTGCCCCGAGTTTTTCAGCCCCACAGCCTCACCAACATCTGCCGCCGAGCTTTTACTTCCTTCCACAGACTACCGTCCTCTAGTATAACTATTGTTTTACTACTTGGATTTATAAACATGATCATCCTCTGTGATTTGAGTTTCTAAGCGGCGGAGAGGCACTTGTGGGGAGCAAAACCAAGTCTTGTTTGTAGTAACAACAACAAAATTACACAGTCTTCAACATTACAGAAATTTCGCAATCCCCAGTTTGAATTTTATGACATGCCTCCGAGACTTTATGCTCGGATCATAAATTTTTAGACTCTGGCTTTTAGCAAACAAGAAAATATGAAATTAATGTGTTGGGGGAAGTAAGTTGTGTATTTACGTTTCCCCTGTATTTTCCTCCTCCAACTTTTTCGCCTGAGCTGAGCCATGTAAAGTTTTTTTGACGTTTCACCTTGTGCAACTCTTACTCCCTCCTCCGAAGTCACCTGGTCAAAAATCCGTTGGCTGGTCGTAAAATCCTGAAGATTACTTCGAAGCTGGCAAAAATGTAAACGGATAGAGTTTTGGCGGGCGCGGTTTCGGGGCTATTACTCCACACTCTACCTCAGACCTTGCTCTATCATCATCCCCCCGTTCAATGGCAATCCTTTGTCGGCAAAGGTTTTGTTTTTCAAAGAGTGGATTCCTACCAACTTCACCGTACATGAAGTGATAACCCAAAATGTAAGCCAAGACCTTGTTTGTATAGAAGTGGAAGCTTGAATCTACTTCAGGCAGGTTTGGTCAGAGGAGTGGTAGTAGTTTTCCGAGTTAAACCCGTCGATATTGTCAGATTTGAGAGATTTCATCGTGTATTACTAGCTGAGAAGAATGGGTAGGGGGAAGTTATGAGTCAATAATACCGGGGAAAAAATACATGCGGGTATCATCTGCCAAGCTTTTGGGTTGGCCACATCATCAACATCATAATAATAAAAACCCAGGCCGACTCTCCTTTGTCCGGGTAAACTTTGGCACTGCTCGGTGCACCAGCATGTGTCACATATCAATCGAAAGCCAGATAAGTGGAGGACCGCGTAGGCCTATTTTTATTCCGATTAAACTTTGACCCGACAGCTGGTGCGCTTAGCGATTTCAGAGTTTACCCAGGACAAAAACATCGGTCTGGGTTTTTAAATACCTAGGTCAAAGGCCAGATTTTTGGCCCAATTCCAATGCGTACGTTCCTAGGCAAACACTAATGGCAAAAAAATCCGTTTAATTTTGTCCCATTCTTTGGAATTGAACTTTGGAACCGGAGGACGCTTCATCAAGTGCGGCACACCAAAAAGAAAGCCAGAAAACTGGACATTGTGATAGACTTTCATTGGCATTAAAACTTGGCCTCGGGTCAAAACAAGTTTTACACAACGGAGCTTTCTCTTATAGCGCATCTCACTAAAAAACAAATGGGACTACGAGATTTTCGAAACAAAATTTGCTCTATGGTGCCAGTTTTGAAAACTTTAAATTTTACCTAAGGTTGAAATTTCACTGTCTTAAATATTCTAGATTCCTGTGTCGTAGGCATCGAACACCATGTTCCTGATTTGTTTTTATATTCCAGGACAAGATGCAAAACATTCAGCACATTTTCCATTAACTTGACTAACATTGGGCATGTAATTGGTTGTTTTGATGCTAAATTGAAGTAAAAATCTAATTCTTCATACAGTAGAACCTCGTTAATCCGGCCCGGTCCGTACCAGGAATCTTTGACCGCATTAACGAGTGATCGTATTAAGGGGATAGCTTAACATGTACTTGGGCTCCTCCGGCCGGAAATTTATGACCGCATTAAAGAGTGGCCGTATTAAAGGGGGCCGGATAAACGAGGTTCTACTGTAATGCAATATATGTAATACATCTATATATTTTATTCATATTTATTTTTATGAAATGTTTTCAAAGAATCCATTGAGATGCTTCATAATAGGCCAAATCCTAATTGAAGAAACGACAATTGACTTAATTCAGTTAAAATTTTGCAGTATAAGTGATATTATAGCCACTTAGTAGGCAGTGCTGAGGGGGAGCAAGTCGGTGGCCGTCCGTAGGACGGCGGACCGACTTGTATTTATATGTATATATATAAAGCCTGTGTATTACGGCCGGTTCTAATGAAAGGTGACAAGAGCATTTTGAGAGACTCATGTGTGCGTATATGTGGGTATGTGTTCCCATATGGGCGTTCATGTGTGTGAGTGTGAGTGCGGATGAGCAGTGTGAAACGGATGAAGGGAACGACATAAAGGGAATCAAATGATTTCGTCAGCCAGGGCTGGGATGAGAGAGAGAGAGCAAGAGAAAAAGATAGTAGTTGGAACTGCAAGAGTGGCAATATCCTCGGAGGCGGGGAAGATATATGTAATAATAATAATAACCAGAGCTCAAAGCCCTCGTGGAATAAAGACAGTTCTACGACTTTAACACCTTGTAACAATTTGCTACCCTTTTAATCCCTCAGATTAAAAGGAGACAAGAGCCTCTCCAGTCATACAATATTCTTTCATTCGCACTCCAACTTTCTTTACTTTCTCACAGTATTACTTTCACCATTTCGTAATTCAGAGACAGGGAGTCTCCTCATCTCCTCATGACAAATAAGCTCCGGTTTCAGACCTGCTATCCAGTTACATACATATAAATACACACACACACATTCTCCCTCATGCATTGACACACACACACACACACACGCAGAGACACACTCTCGGAGTGTCCCCCTCCTACTTGAAGTGCCAGGCGTAAGACTTTCTATTCAAAGCTCTCTCACACTTCTCAGACTTGCTCGCCTTTCCTCCCCCGCCCCTTCAACCTTCAATAATTTCCCCATCATACATGAGCCAATTCTATAGATATTTCCTTTCTGGTTTCCCAAAGTAATCATTACCATGATGAGGATGATGATCACCACCACCAGCGTTCCCATCATCCGCTTTTCTCTGCAGATCCAACATGGGCCACACTGTAGGGTGTTCTGGTGGCTGGGTAGGTACAGCCAATTAGAGTTAATCACCCCACTCCTATTATCATTTCCATCATTAATGCCCCTTCCAACTTTTATACATACTTTTGTGTACTTCGACTTTTACACCCGCGAATCCTCGTCTCCGGTATGAGGCTTTGCCCGCCTGCATTTGGATTAGTAGGGGGGAAACTCTTATATATTTATGGATTCTTTCAGCTCATTTCATTTTTACTCTTGTTCACATCCTCAGTCAATCATAATCCCACAAGTTCACTCCCTCATTCGTTTTACGACCCTGTAAGGTTTCAGCCCTGTATCATATGTATGCACTACGGCAGAGGTCTCATTAAGTACATAATTTGTGCCGACTATATGAACAGTAGGGGAAACTGACTTGCTCCGCGTCCTCGGAGCCTAACAGTGTCGCTAATATGGGAAATGAGCGTCAACATGTTGCAACAACTTTTATACAGGAATGATGATGACTGTTTGTGGGTGCCAACTAAGACTTTTATGCGGAAAATAAAAAATAAATACTTTGTAATTACTTTATAATTAACTTGGCTTAGCGTTAACTGTAGGCGTGAAGAGGGAGAGAGAGAAAAGCATAATGTTAGACCGTATAGTAGTTGGACATGGCATTCACACCACAGCTTGACTAAGTGAGTCGTTGGTGGGAAAATGCGTGGAAAAGAATTTGACTCTCACTGTAAAATTTACTTCTCCTTCTTCCTCCTCACAACTCTCATCGCGTTTTGCCGTGATGACAATCTCAGTCATGACAGATTCCCTAAGGGGCTGGACCACAAATGGGAACTCCTGTTTAATACATGTTGGATGTTCCCAAGTATACGGAGATGTAGGTGCATGCATATCCCGTACATATTTATAGGCAGGCTCACAATTACGGGAAGTGAACCAAAGAGCGAGGAGGAGAAGAGGTTGAGTGAGTATAGAGTATGTGTTTGAAGCAAATGACTGTGCTTGGCACAACAACGGGGACGAAATGATGGAAGACACGCTGCATAATTTACTACAGTGTTTTACCATGAAACAATTTTTCTCTGGATATTCACAAAGGGATTTCATCTCTGTTTACTCGTTACCCGAATTCATTTTATAACGACAAGGTCTGATTTGCCTCTTGTGGTTGAGCTGATTCTACATGAAAGGTTTTGGGATGATGCGCGGAAAGTATAGGGGATTTATTTATGCGATCAAAAAAATACCTTGTTGCTCTCCATATAGGCACACTCACATAGACACACAGACAAGCCCACAGAGGACTCTCCGTTGTTGTCCTTGTTGTTTTGATACTCTGTGTGTGTGTGTGTGTGTCTGTCTGTGTCGTGGTTCGGTATGCTCTTGAACGGGAGTAGGGTGGAAAGTAGGCTTTGAGCTATAACTCTCAGTGGATGTAAAGCTGTACGTTTGTGTGCATGTGCTTTTATGTACGAAAGTGAAGTTGGCGAAGGGGTTAGAGGCACTTATTGCCCAAAATACTGCTGCTAGCTCTAAACCCACCGCTCTATTCTGGTATACATAATATCTGTTTACTCTGTTCCTTGGCTACTGCAGGAGGAGGAAAGTAGCCCTTGTTCTCCCTCTCTCGCTTGCAATTCCCTACAGAGTCAAATTTGGGGCTCACAAAGGGAATTATTCACGAAAATATAGATGATTGTTCCCCTCAGATCCCTTGTCTGCGGTGATCACATCCTATTTATGTCATTTCGTCTCGCCTAATCAGAATGGATTCATCCTCATGCGCTCATCTGTCCCCTGTCTTATCGTAAACGCTATGTCTCTCCTCACAAAAACATCTCACTCTGCTCCGACCCCAGAGCCTCTGTTGAGTCATTATTGCACACAAGTGGAGCAATCTGTTCAATTTCCTCATAGTCACTTCGGAAACCTCATTATGTGCTGGGGATAATTATAAACACCGAGACAGCACGGAGATTGTCTTGGATGCTGCTCTGTGACAGATTCGGAAAGGCAGATGTTTGCGAGGATGATGGCGGGGCTTCGGTTTTGTAGCAAGAATTGGAAATTACAATGGAACTTTTAGTTGTGAATTTCATGGGAATGGGGACATTTAGATAGTATAGTTAGTGGCTTCCGCATGCTCATCACTGTATAAAGACCCGTCCCACTTGTCCATCATTACCGCACTCATGCCCCGTAACGCACGAAGGCATTGGTCAGATGATTATTTTTGCATGATAATAAGAACCATTATGGGCAAATGCTACCATGTATTTTCTAGTCCCGCTCACAAAGGGAGCAAGAGGAATGGGAAAATTGAGAATTTTTTGCACTTTCATTCCCTTTCGTACATTGTACGGGGGGATTTGTTGTAGAATGACGCGATGGTAATAATGAGCATATAGTGACATCCCTATGAATTCCGTCCAAAGTTCAATGAATCCTCATCCATAGGCCGTAGTATTGGGCAAGCCAGTTCATTATTGCCGCCGGTATGAATATCATTATTCTTGAAACTCTTACAGAGGGATGCCGCCCTTACAGTAGTTTTACTGCTTCTCCGGCGGGACTTGGAAGCGGAGAATAATACTAGGGTGAATTATAATAACAATCATTATGTCCAACCCGTGGTAACTGGGAGTGAATAGCCTGTTACTTCTGTACTGACTGAAGGTGAGGAAAGTGCATGGTAAATAGTCCTCTTAACAACATATGGCCGATTCAGGGTGATGTATATATGGAGGTGGGAGAGACACAATGTTCATTTTAGTCCTCGGCCCATTCTCATTCGGACAGAGACCATAAGCTGATTGTGACGTGAAATAAAGACAAAGTCGTTTGGCATGACAAGTTGACTGTTTGGTATTTGTTACGCGCTTCCCTTGTCTCACCATACTCTGTCAGCTCTCACCACCACCAGCGGCCTGTCCCAAGTCCCCTGAGCTCATCCGCACGGCTGTTCATATAACGTATACACACATACACCAACTCGGTGGGAGTTGATAAAAATGTGCTGATGTCATGCTTTGTTCTTTACCCGAGTCCGCGATGCCTCGAGATCTCCTCCTCTCTGTCGCATGTGTCAATGAATAAAATCTAAAGAAGTTCGCTTGGCTACACACACTTGCTTATATTTCGACACAGTACCTTAACTCCCCACCACGGGTACTAAAACCATTGTGCATATGGGCGCAGCTCGTTTTGAAGGGGTATGTAGGAACGCCGGGCGGTTGGGTAATGATGACGGTCATGACGTTGATGAAACAAGGCCGGGCCCGAAGCCACTTAGGTTAACCGAACACGGTCGGATAAGCTGGTTGTGGACGGTGGCGGTGACGACGATCAGAGTGGGATATACGACAAGCGGATCTTTTTCAGCTTGATCGCGTTAAAGTTTTGACAAGGGAAACTGCATTATTCCGTGTCATGCCTAATTTTACTCCGGCAGCATACTGAGTAGGGAGTCTCCAGTGATCACACTGGTATCATGTGTATATGAATCGGTACCTTATCCCCTCCCCTCCATATTCTATCCGGGTACAAGCACCTCAGCTTCCGTTCCAATTCTTACGTTCCAAACACGCAATTCTTATGTCATTTATTTTGCTTCAATGACGTATGAATGACGTTATGACGTCAAATGGATTCGTTTCATGTGGGATTTTCCTCCTGCTAAAACATGACTTCCGGGTGCTCAGCTGAGGTGACTGAGTGATCGAGATTCCTCAAGTATATCACACAAGTATGCGGGGGATTCGGGATGGATGTAGATAGACATATTTACGGATTCAATGACCTGAGATTGATATCATTACTAGAAACTACTAGTTTATGTGATGGGACAGGACATGTGCGAGTATGCGAACGTGATGTTAGAATCATGTGAATTGGTCATTTTCACTCACTTTCGGTATCCAAACCTGGCAGCTTTAGACTGCATACAGGGGGGAGAACTACTGAGCGAACTGGGAGTGGATTAGGAGTTGGAAGCACGCGGCATGTAAGTATATATGGTTGTTGCCTTATGTGAAAGTTGATTTGGGTAGGAAGGAGGGTTAATTCATAGGGAAATTTGGAGTCTGTGATGGGATCTCTTTTACTTCTGACTGAGTAAAGTTTTCACGGGCGAAAATGAATGGCAGAGCAAGTTTGATTGATAGGCCAAGTGAAAAAGCATTCTGGATTTCTCTTATATTCTCCCCTTCGCGCCTACTACAACACACTGATGCACACACATGTGAATTTCTCCTTCTTTTCGCCCCCTTGTATCTCTGACTGTTTTCTTAGGAGTATATATGTGTTCCCTTCATACCCACACCGTGCAACTCACAGGCTTTCGTAATACATACGAGGTTCTGGAACAGGCTCATATGCAGACACTGAAGGACTCTGCCAGGATGGCTTACTCATGCTACTCTCACAATGTACATTTTTAAAAGTCTGTCATTCTCCATAATCCACTTTGATTCTCATACCTTACCATCTCATCTCATCCATGCGGCACATTCCTCCTCTCAGTTTCACTCTCTTTCCCCTTAATGACTCACTTAAACAATCGGCCCTTCACCTCAGATACAAGCTCGTATTTCTCATTTACAAACCCCGTTTAATCTTGCCCTTTTATTCGATATGCATGACCGAATGAATAACGCTATAATGTCTCACATATGTCACAATCAACGTTGAAACTGTATTTGAATGTCTCTTGAGGACAGTTTGACTTTTCTGTGTACAGATGTAATACAGTTGTGTTGCGGCCATGAGGCTACAATCAACAATAATGATGATGACAGAGATAATGAGAGGAATGAAGAAGGGGAATTCTCAGGCAGAAATAATACTTTATAGAATGTTTACATTTCTCACATTATTGTGTATACAACATCCCTGGCAATTATTCTGGCGTTACTTGTCCGAGCAAATTCTATGAAATTGAACGGGAGGGGCTGGATCCGTTAATGGGATCACTTTCCCACGTTTCCATGCATATGAGAGACAGTGGGTGGATTGTCCGCAGGAAAGCTACACGGGAATTCCAAGTAAAGCTACTTTTGAAAGTTTTGAGGGAAAAATTAGCGGATGGAAATTTGGATGGCGAGATGCTTGCGTCGTAATGGTCTGCCTATGGTTCTCTTTCTCTCTCTCCCTTGACAAGAATGGGTATGGACGTCGTTGGTCCGTCGGTGGATGACTGTGGGATATTTGTCTACGATTTCATAATTATTAGTATTTTTATTCTACGTCAAAGGATGAGCGCAGATCAAAGAGAAACATGATGTTTACATTATCAAAGGCTGGAGGCAGCAAAAGTCTTTGAATGGTCCATAGTTCTCTTGCCTGTACCACAATGTCACATGGGACTGTCCACTACTATAGTCACACTAACATACGCTACACTTTTGTACAGTCTGCGCGTCACAACCTCACAACTTGCTATTTCAAAAAAATTTCGCCCTTTTGTTCAACTTTGCATTGGAGTAGCCAGATAGGAGGAGAACTTTCTGATGGTGGTGTGTGCATGCTTGGGAGTGTGCGTGTAGGGACATGGAGGGGAGGAAAAAATAAGCAGAGAGGAAAGAAGCCATCCCGCAATCATTGTTCCACTCCTCTACCAACCTACGTCGTCCTCATCATCTTCATTATCATCCACATTCACTTGTTCCATCCCTTTTATTTTATCCCACAATCACCTTTGTGCACACTGTTGGACGACACAAAGCTTAAAGGCTTCTATACAAGTCTTGGGGACAAAAGTTTAGGCTGAACCTACCATGTCCTCCTCCTTCTCCTCCTACTTCGCTTCCCTTCATGTCAACACTCTGGTCACCTCTACGCTCTCTTCAATTATCGCCGTGCCCGCAGACTCGGAAGGAATTATGTGCGGTGGTGGTGGTTGCGGTGGCAGTGGGGTATTATGAATCTTTAAAAACTTGAACACATGTCCCGCATAAATCACGCATATATGACAATAATGTACCCCGGGATGAGGGGTCCTCCGTGAAAGACTATGCACATACGTATTGTTTGCTCCGTTCCAAACTACACGGGGCCGCAACACTTTGTTTCAAGTCTACTCAAAGCAACTGTGCACACGCTCCCCACCGCATCCATCATTACGGGGTCTGTCGGTGAGAAGTGTGATGATTATTGGTAGTCAAATGTGCAATTGTAATACACGCGCGCCCACCACAGCGAGGGGGAGCCCAAGTGTGACGACGACGAGTTACCCCCTTATGTACGTGCCTAATCCATGAGTACAAGCCGATCATATTAACTCCCAGTTAGATTTTATTACTTGTAAAAAAATTAAGTGAGGCAGGCGTTCGGATCTGCGGTACCCTTATTACTATGATTTAACTGAAGCTATGCATACTGATGCATATGTGGGAATGTGTGTTGAAGTAGAACTATGCAACGACTGTTTGCATCTCTTCAAGTGTTAAGGGCTTATGGATTTTCAATAATAGCACATATGTACGTTCATAGGGAAGATATGTAGGTTCCCGAAAGTTAGCGAGCAAGTGAGAGAGAGAGAGAGAAAGAGAGAAGACATCAAGCTAGGAAATGATTAATGACGAGCAACATTACGAAATTCTATTGACAAACATTTTACTTGGTTGCACCCATCATTCCGTGACGTTATTTGGCCCGACCGGGATGAATGAACACAATTGAGGCTCCATGACAAAAATGTCCTTCCTTGTCGGCTCTTGAATGTGCGGCAATGGCGGGGGTATTATATACCCTTGGCTATTATGAAGCCAAAGCCCTCATCCTCCTCCTCCTCTACTTGTCTCCATCTCCATATAATCTCGTCCTCATTCACCCCGTAGATGTTACAGGCTCGGATCACATTAACTCGTCCTTGTATAACGTGTCCTGTCTAAGTCGCTCGCACTTGACACTTCTCTCCCTCTGTGCCATTGCATCTCCTCCAGGTAGTAGTAGTAATAGTGGTATGGTGGGAGCTCGGAATAACCATCCATCGCTTTCCCCTCCCTATTTAAACAGCCGTCTCAACCTCACTTTGGTTGTCAAATCGAGCGGAGACTACAGTTGGATTTAACAGGCTTCTCCCAGACTATAATAGTAGGGGAGATTCTCATCACGTGCTCCACCATATGATCTCTCTCACCCGCTCAATAGTTTCAAATAGTTGTGTGAACCAAGTCGCCCTCCAAAGTGACTATATATATATATATATACAAGTAAGAGTTGAATTTCTGATAAATTTTGGTAAAACATTCTGTCGCTCTATCGCTCCCCCATTCATATCATTCATCCCCTGGCGATGGTATACTATCTTTATTCCTATACGGGCGTCTTTTTTTCACCCTCACGGAATCCTGGAAGCCTTTGCCTACTAAACGGATGAAAAATCTCGGTAGAGAAAAGCTTCCGGAAGGTCTCGTGGCCTTATAATATGTGACTTGTAGACTCTGCCATTCATAATAACTGTTTCTTTAGAATTTCTGCAGATATTCTAGCTACTAATAGTCTTTCCCAGAAGTACTATAGAATCTAAAGGAATGAGACCGGCGTGGAGATGCTCCGCGGCACGCACACACACACACATACACAAATACTCTCACACAAAAGCAATGTGTTACAGTCATGAGGAGGCCGTGGGCTACCATAACGGACCGCCTGCACGGAAACAGGTGCGCGCACGTGGTCTATGTACAATGTATAGTCTGAACCTCGGAGTGGGAGAAACTTTTGTTCCCCTCCATTCAGAACGGTCGATCTCATTAAAATGTCTTCTGAATTTTGATTGATTGTACAAGAGTTTTTTGGATGACGTGAGGCAACTCACAAAGTGTTTCGGCAGTAATCAGTATTATACCCGGGGATTCTCAAGGGTTTTCAAAGCTGGAGGATAAGCAAATTTTTCCCTGGTTATAATAATTCAAGTGTTTGTTTGTTTACAATGAGTTGGATACGTCAACAGTGAAATTTTGTCGTTCCACTGACTGAAAGATGGCTATGCAGATGACAATGATGACGACGGAGAACTCAACTGTTAATAGGGGCTGTGGGAGCATTAAAATCTTTTGCATGGCTGACCACATATTTTGTTCCCACATAAGGGTCGAATGCAGCGGTTCCACAAATCATCTCATCCTTCCTCCGTATACAGAGATAAATAGAGAAATTATCCTCTGCAAATTCCACAGAGCATCCAATGTCCCTTTTGGAATGAGGAAGAGGCAGTGCGCCTTACATTAGCCAACTGAGAGTTTTAAAGGGAGTGGGGAAACGTGGGGACACGATAAGACTTGAGGAGGGATAGGGGGAATATGAAATGGCTGCAAATGACTCTTTGCGCCACTACACTGCTAAACTTTTGTGACCTGCAGGTGGGGAGATGAGTTGTGAATGGAATTTTTTTTCTCAAGCTTTGAACATCGGACGTGCCGTAAGAATGGTTGTATACCATTGGCTTCCAACATGAGGAGATCCCAAGGCTAAAATTTCGGTAGAGGGAAAAAATGAGCAGAGGTGGTTGAAAAGGGAGGCGAGTCAAAGTGGGAATAACATAGCTCAGAGTTTTTGCAAACAGTCAAATACGAATGCTATACTTCCCGCAGATCGTACACATACACACACACGCACACGCATTGACACGGGCTACGCTTATACTCACCTTCTGAAGTCCTCACGAATGTAACACGTGAGGAGAGCCACCTCATTCAATTCTGAGTTGACTCCAGAGTTCTCCATAGTAATTTGTACTTGTGAGGATCTAACCCGTTGAAAATTCTAGTGCCTGACACTACTGTGATGATGATGGCGACGAGGACGACGACGATGACGGAACGGCGTAATCATAGGAACAGTTTTCAACCAAAGAAATTGCTACTCTGCCAATTCAACTAGCTCGAAATTTTCCTAAACACTCTTCACATCCCCTGCTGGGATTTTGTCCTCCTCTTCCTCCTTCTCATTTCTACTTGATTGTATACATGGATCCTCCAGCGCTGAGTAATGAGAGTGTTGGAATTGATCAAAGGCTCTTCGAGTGTGTGTGTGTACGTGTGTCTCTAAGCGCGTATTCACATGTGGGAAAGAAAGAGGGAAATAAGTTGACACTCAGACATAATCAACGCTGTCGACGAGGACGCCGCCGGTCGCCGTCAAAAATTCAAAAGCACAGTCATAAGCACATAATTTGGTAAACAAACTAAAAACAAATGAAACATTTTCGTAGCATTGTCCGCAATCACAAATATGGCCCTTCAAAAAAATCTTGAACTTGGTCGTTTTAAGCGCACTCCAAGCTTGCGAATGCATCTCACACATTTCATATGACAAAGTCGCAGATGGATTTCATGCTTCCCTCCTTCCGTTTCCAGTTAAGCCGGAACAACTATAGTGTAAAATAGCGTTTCCGACCACTAATAATGCTTCTGAAAAATCCTCTGGGGCCCGAATGGAAGATGGAGAGAATGTACAATGAGAGAATTTTCAGGAATATTCCACATGGTTCAAGCTCTAGCTACCTTTTAGAAACAAGCACATCCCCACACTCATACCGAACACATGAAAACGTGGCCTCACATTAAAAAAATTGCGTAAGTGAACGTACGAGATTGCACTGTGTCCTCATAAGTTAGACATTAAATACCGTTGAATCATGCATGCAGGCCAAGTCTTAGTGGGTGTTTCATTCCAGCCACACAGCACTGTCTTACCCACACACCATCTCTCTCTCAGCCTCATCATGGCATACCATATGTAATGGGGTGAACTTCAGAGAGTCAAGAGAGGTTCAAAGCTCCTCGCATAATTGGCATAAAGTATTAAATTATACTCTAATGAGAAGGAGAAGCCAAATGGAATGTGTAAATGGCAAAACACTTGAAGCATTTCCCCTCTAGAATTAACGGGTGGTAACAGACCTGGAACATGTAATAGCCCGACCCAGTGGCACGTCATAGGCGCCCGCATTCACAAAGTTACTATACTGCGGCAGGGAAATCTCGACCGTGTGTCCATATGTGCATCTCCTTCAAAGGTTCACTTTTCTCGTATACCCACCATATGTACCTCCAACGCTACTACTAACTAACACTGCTGCCACCACGTCCTGTCAACCTCATTATCATTCAGACATGCTTGCCTTTTTGAAACGGATACACACCGCGAGTATAACCACGTCTTGTATTTCAGTCCCATTTTGACCGCCTTTGTCAGGTGCAATTAATGTATCATGTGTCTCTTTGTCTCCATGCATACGAGCCTTGGTTCTAAGGATCCTCATAAAATATTACTCATTTAGCTCCCTACCTTCTTTACCTCATTAGCATAGGCAGCATATTTCCAGCAATGTTGTGGCAGTTGAGGCGAGTATGAAACATTATTTACAACTTCTAAAGATTCAATACAACTAGAGCATCCAGCTAAGACCCTTAGAAAGGAGGGGGACTCGATTTTCGGACCCTCTTCAAATGACCCTTCCCATTACTATTAAATGTATTATTAATCTGATATGCTAAACCAGAATAGTAAGAATCAGTGATAATGTTCGGAGTGCAATCTCATCAGAGATAAAGCGGGGCAGTGAGCATGCTTAATCAGATATAAACCACAGCGATGGCTGTACTATGGTTTTGTTGGGAACATTTCTTGAGACTTTATCATTACACCACCAACTACAACAACTGCTACTACACTAGGATTTCTACTGAGAAGTGCACTCCACTGATATGGTATGTATGCTTATAAATATGGATGGGAAAAGGAAGGCTAACTAATCTGAAGCTTCGTGTATGCATGTGCATGGGAGGTGCATATACACATCGTCCTGAAAGGGGAGGAAGCCGGTGAGTTGGTTTAACAAGTGGCTGACTCAAAAGAGTATATGATGTAATTAGTTAGAAGAATGAGAGCGAGTCGTCAGTGGGTCGTAAGATTAATGGAAGCCATAGAAAGAGAATATTTTATTTGGTTTTATACACACTGTTGGTCAGATCCTCGGTGGGAGCAGCATATAGTGGTCCGTCTTGGAAGTAAGAGGATGGGAATAAGTAATGCCGTAAAGTGGGGGTCTTTCGATCAATAAGTAACTTTATGATGCCTCCACCACTACTCACTCTTGACAACTCTGCACCACCACTACTTAGGTTCTTCGCTGTACTATGGCAGTACCTTGGACGGGTATGTATACACTCACGTGGTCAGGGGCAAACAAGTGGAAGGTTCAGATATTGTAAGGCTATAATATGAACCACCTATATGATATGAATATACGCAGTAGCCTTTGTAGACACGAATCTTACTGTTGTAACACGTTATAAATTTACATCCAAATGAGTTCTTCATGAGCAGTCGCAGGTCTACACAATATTCTTTTTATTTCTCCCCTTCCTCTCAGTTTTAAGCTCCCATGGTAATAATGTCCAAGGCAAATCTGAATTGACCATCGGAGCACATTCAGTATCCAGCCCAAGCTATGGAGTACACCCCATCACACGTACATACAAAACATGAGCATATTATAATGGACTCATATCGTTGAAACCAAGTTATTATTATTATCCTCATCATCATCATCATAATGATTATGACTATTATGTCTGCTGGGAAGCGGAATGATTACGCTTATAGTATTATTATATTCTTCAATTTGGGAAGGATGGGACAGAGAGGAGGAGTACGGAGGCGGTGTTCTGCAAGCTATAGCTACGCCACTACTACTACCCCTGCATCTACTTAATACTCCTACTGCTGCTATTATTCTGTTATTTTCCACTGAGTCCGTCCCCAGACAGGCGTCACGCTCAAATTTATAGTGAAATTCAAAAAATTCTTTTGCTTTATCATGGATGGTCTCATTAAAAATTGCTTATACACAGCTCTAACGAGCTTGTGAGAGTCAAGAGGTTTGATTTCTGTACCAAAGAATTTTTCCCCAACGTGCCGTCGTCATTGCCGTCGTCCTACGTAAGTAGACCAACGTGCGCCGTGCATTGTTTGTTCAGAAAAAATCCATTGAGACGGACACAGAAAAAGGGGATGAGGGAGGCAGCAGCAGCATAAGCTCTCTCTCTCTCTCTCTCTCTCTTATTCCTGCTCTTTATAGTCAGTGTTCTGCTTAGTTCTGTCTCTCTCTCTCTCTAACAATTTTTCTGCTCTTGGAACTTTGTTCAGTCCTTGTGAGAATGTCTACACAAATGAATCCTATACTGGATCTCGCGTGAGTGACATTATTATCAGAGCTATGTAAAACTTTGCCAGTTTTTCCTCTTGTTCCGAGGATGAGGGCGATGATGTTGATTCTTCGATAGGAATCACTTGACATGAACCACACAAGCATACTATACTAGTACTACTACCACTGCTACCACCCTTACTTTGACTTTTGGAGAGGTGGATAGAAACACTAGTTAGGGAAAATAACCGTGAAAACCCCTGTATATAATGGAGACAGACTCGGCTCAGCAGTCAGCCGTCTCTCGCTTGTTGAGAAACAACAAGTTTTTTTGCATGGAGAGTTCACCTATTATTCAAGGATATGCCAACGAGCTTCCCATACAACCAGCCTATTAACGCTCCCCCAACTCCAATACTGTTAGCTGGAGTTGGGATTGTTGATAAAGTCAGCCCCAACTCCGGGGTCGGTCCGGGAAACAAGTGGAATAATAGGGGCTCAAAACTTTGTCAGCTCGTTTGCAAACTCTTCTCACTCTTCTACCAAAAACTCACCTTTCTGAGTTGGTGGGAATGTTTTTCAATGGTATGTACATTGCATAACATACACTTGCTATTTGCCCCAACGTACACTACATGAGCAATTTAGTCGTATTGAATTATCTCTTGCTGGGAGTTGACATTTGCGTGGGATGGATTGGAAAAAATTCCGGTGTTTTCACAATTTCACTGCTACGAGTGAAAGGAAACATGGTGCTAGCCTGTCTTTTTAGGAATAGGGTATACTGTAACACACACTTTAATGAAGTTTCCAGCGAGAAAAATGCAGGAATCGCCGGAGAGCCTCCGCTACTTGACTAGACTTCGGTATTGGATAAGACTGTTCGGGGTATAAGGACTATTACCATGAGCACACAGTTCAAGTGCCGTGACAGGCAGTCTGCCGGTATTGATTTGGGCTGAAAAAGAAGGGGTGAGAAGGAGAAAAGAATGTGAATTGTACTGTGGCATACCAGAATATTTCCGACGCCCACCAACTCCTACTTGAAACTGAGGCTAGTTCTTCTTGTAAAATTCCTGACTGGCAGTGCTGGAGAAAAGGAAGAGCAGTAGTGGCTGTATGTACTACGTATGTATGCATGGGTCCTGGGACTAGATGATGATGACTGAACAGCCAGCCCTACTGCGGGGGTTGAGCATGCTTGATCAGCGGATGGTCGAACTTGCTGCCTGCATTGTGTTGGATGGGATAGTGAGGAAGAGGAGTGATACGGTCGGGATGGTATTGGTAGTAGTAGGAGTGCGCGGTTAGGAAATCCCATCGACTTGATCTGGAAGTAAGAGTCAATAGACGGAAAAAATAAATAAGACCCTTGAGATGCAGATACCCATAAAGGAAGAAGTAGAGAGGTAAATTACACGGCAGCATACAATTTACCTTTTTTCCCTCCCGCACTTGTTTAGCAGTACATTCTCGTGGTTTTGGATGACTACATCGTTTGTTCCCTTAGGCTTTCCAGCGACTATGCATAGCGTTGGTGTATGTGTATATGTGCTTGTGCGTACGTGTATTACCGGGTTGGAAAAGGTTGGGGGACGGCAGACGGGAAGACGAATCAGCACTAGTATATGGATGGGAATAATTTAATATGAGGTGTCTTCATAGTTCCCCCGAAAATATTGAAAGATTTATCAACCCTTTGATAGTTTCCATTAACCTTATTGGAAACTCATTCACTCTCCGGGCGGCCGTTAAGCTTTCCACCATCCACACAGTCCTTCCCAAAACTCCCAGTCCGACCCCAACGCAAATAACAGGTTTTACTATTCAGTTCCAATATCATTACAAACTATTGATGCCCCCATATAGGATATCGTTATGGGTAATTTTTTGTAGCTACATAAAGTACATTTGTTCGTCCCGAGTTTACGTTCTCTCACATTCTCATATCGCAGGACGGCGGAGGATGGGTAGTAAGCACACAAAAAGTCCTTCTATATACCTTATCGGGGGCTCCCCACCCGAGACAAATTTGCCATTTTAGTCGGATTACATAGACAAACACACAAACGCAAGCACACACGAACATCGGATCATGCACATGCCAATATGCAGCTACCAGGATATTCTTTCCCCCTTGTATCTTTTTAGGAAACTGTCTCATCCTCCACTGCTCAGTGGCCCCTACCTTTGCCCTTGACGACATAAGTCAACTAACCGTGACGGGAAGTCGTATTTTAGAGTATGTAGTCCACTGAACAGCTTCGCCCTCCTTGTAACATTTTCCCCACCGACCCTTCCCCTCAAGTCCCCCAAAGTTTAGCTCAATTCCAAAATTTGAGGTATGGACCAAAAGAGCTAATATGTGGGAACGCTTATACCGAGTACTTCCAATGGTATTATCTATATCCCTATTTTCAAAAGCCATAGAAAGTCGTGAACTGATAAAAATTGTTCCGTACTCAAGTCGCAGTCGCAACGAGGCCTTCAAACCTTGGTTTTTTAAAGGACATACAACCATTTAAATTTTTGCAAGTACTGGTCTAGGATTTTTCCACACCCTGCTTCCAGTCCATCATGCAAGAGTTAGTGGAGATGTGTCCGAGGATGTCTAAATACTAAAAGTTTAAATTAAAATAATAATAAATGGACCAAGCATCTATTGAAAACATTATAGAAAAATTAGACAAAATGTTTAGTTCACGTATGTTCAATCACTAGCACAAATCACAAATACTATGTAAAGAGCCTCTTTCTTTGCTCCCAGGCTGTATCACCGCGTTAATATGCCCGCTCGGAAAAGTTTCGCAGTGACCAGGTCAGCCCACGAAGGAATTCTACAAGAAAGTCATGAATGGCTACCGACGAAGACACCAACCATGACAATGCTCAGGCAGGCTCGTTCGTAGTTCACACTCCGTCAGCGCAAGACATGGAGTGAATATGGAAAATAAAAAAAAACCAGATGTCGTCACCGCTGGGATTAGATGTATCAGGTTGGAACCGTGACATGTGTAGAAAAGTGCGGACGGAGCCCTGTGTCCCCCTGGGACGTGTTCTATGGGGGGGCAGATTATTTATGTCCCTGGGAAACCCGTTGTAGTAATATCTGCATACTCCCAGTTTGAAATAATATTGATGGATGAAGAGTTTGGGAGTACAGAGTCGTGGCATTCAAAGTACGCGTCCCGCTTGTAATATACCCGAAAAAGTCTATGAAACTGGCAATGGAAACTACTAGGTGTGGTAACAACAATGGGATGTGCGAGACAGTGAGACTACGAAGAGGTATGTGAGCAGTAGCAATGCGCAGGTTGGAGAAAGCGTAGGGATGCGACAGAGGAAGGGAAATTGTGGTCTGAATACATTGGGCACCTTGGGGTGAATAACTGTTAGACTCATAGTACAGTGGCGTAGGATTGGCTGTGTACAGGTGAGAATTGTCGAAAGGTGTGAGGGGAGATAGTAGATGAAGTCGGGCGGTGATTGGGTAGCGGATCGCATGACAAAGCCTGAGCGTTGGCATTGTTCGGGGAAGACAATAGCCTTTGTACGAGTGCCAGCGTTGGATTGGCTCAGCGAAGACACGGGAGAAGACATTGGTAGCAGTGTTGCGTGTAGACGCTGGGCCGTAGCATTGGCTGTAAGGCTGGCCCGCTCGTCGAGTGCCAGCCTGGAGAACAGCCTTCTCCTACGATCCTCTCTTCTCTCATTCTATTCTCTGCGCAGATCCCTTTATCCTTTCCCACTGTTGTTTTCTCAATGCCTCGCTCTCCCTGCTACAACAACTACTTCACACACTCGCTCCGTATTCCTCCTCTAATATCTTGCTTTCTATGCGGACAAACCCAACTCTCTCATTGCTTTCCCGAGTCGTCAGCCGGCTTCCCATACACAACCTCATCTCCTCTGTACAGTGCGCCACATAGCACCAGCTAATTTCTAAAATGTGACTTCCTACTCCACGGCTCTATACACACGCCAATACGACACTTCTCAAAGTTTCCCAAAAATTGTCGGGATAATAGCGTTGGACGTGAGATTCGCCGAAGTCCTTGATAAGTGCTGAGAAAGAGCGGGACTTGGATATTTATACTCACTAAATCTGATTGCCCGCCTCGAGACAGTTCCTACATTCCTTTGAGCCCCTTCGCCCTAAAATTTCCAGCGAGACGTTTCAAAAGTGGAATATTTGTTTGACCGGTGAGACTTGAAAAATCTGTGTCTGTCTATCCCGTGTTCACACAACATACGAAAATACTGGACATTAATAAATCACTCAATCGGGCTGGTGCAATGAGTAGAATTTTTTCCGGAACTAAGTGAAAAAACTGAAGGTTTCCGATACCTGATTTTTAGTGATTACCTACCCACGGTGGAATATTGAGAGCGGACGATCTAGTGCTGAGTACCGTACCACTACTGGCCTGTGTATAACTTAGAACCATTCGGCAGATCCTCATGTGTGAAGTGCTCCCACCTCATTCACATTCATGTACGTATTATCATATAGAACGCACGTTGTGGGCTGCGGACTGATGAGAGCCGGTGCGGAAGGAGCGTGAAAAATTTGTTAAATCCGAAGCATGTGAATTGCAAATGTTTAGTGACTACGAAATTTTGAAAGTGGGGAGTCAAATCATGCCGGCTTTGAGTTACACTGAGCATTAACGATGAGGGTGGGTGAACTGGTGAACGTAACTGCCATGTATGCAACGTGTTGTCCGCGCTCATTAATGCTCCATATTTAAAAGGGAACAAACTGGGTAGTGCTTATGGAGTTTGTCCTCAATAGATATTATCGCTCGCTAAAATCACTCATTATTTGTGACAATCTCTAGTTGTTAGTGTGGAGTATACAGGAGAGTAAGTGGTGGCAAATTTAAATCAAGTACTTCTTCGTGATGAACGTTATACTGTAGTGAATTCGCATGATGAGGTCCGTGTGTGGAAGACAAAAATAAGCCGAGTCAGGTGAATTCCAATTCCATATCTGTCTTCTCCAAGAAGTCATCAACCATTTCCGGGTTCATCCTCGTCAGTGAAACAAGAATTTTGTTGGGGTAATTCATATAGTTTTCAAACTTTGATCCTATGTAGGGTGGGCATGGCATGCCGGGAATTTCATGTTCTCCTGGCCGTGGCTGAAAGAGTGTGATATATGGTTGATTTCCACCAGCTGTACTGGATTTTTAAGGATAATACAGTATGATAAACAATGTGATGGACTGGAGCGATTAGGACGGAGGGACATGAGGGATATTCCGTAATTAAATTATTCAGAACTTTATCTGTCCATAACAAATGACTACCAGGGGTGAAGACAAGGGTATCCAGCTGTTTTACTTCCCTGTCATTGTCATTCCCGTGGATAGAGAAAAGCAGGGTACGTCCATTCAGGCACAGGGGAAAACAAATCCCGGCCCTACAGACACGTATAGCATGTACACATGGAGACAAAGGAGGCCTTTCTATCCACGTAGTATCTTTATGCACAGAGGAGGAATAATAGCAATAAGAATAATAATAAAAATGTAAAGATAAGTTGGAAATTTCAATGAGTATAGATGCACGGAAAAGGTGTTTGAGCCGTCGTTTTTGAGCCCACCACAGGCACACATACCCTCATCCATCTCATGAACGATTCTTTAGTCCATTCTGTCTTTCAAGGTGGAGTTGGAGGAAGTAAGGGGCATATATAGTCTTCTCTGTATGAGATGTGAATCAGTGATAATGTTTTCAAATTACAATAACTTGTTTCCTTAACAAGAGGGTTTCCTTCGTGTACAGCTCATTCACTCAGCAGAAATTCCATGATTGGGGGGTGAATTGTTAAATTCCAAGAATCTATGTGCGTGTGATTATGTGTGTGTGTGTGTGTATGTGTGTAGATATTCTGTAGTTGGGACATCTCTGCAAGGGTCTTCGACCTGGATGGAACTTACCCCAAGCAGGATGTAGTAGTTAGTAGATTATGTGCCTCATGTCTCTAAAGATTTAATTAAGTGACAGAGAAGCCGCGTTTCACAAGTTGTAGACTTCAGGGTGACTCTTGGCGGGGGGATTGGTGTGTGTTTGTGTGTGTGTGCATGTGTGAGGTTGTTTTCATATCAGACAGAGAGAAAGAGAGAATTGCATTATTTGGGAATTGTGAGCAAATGTGGAGGAAAAGCCAGGCAAGCTAGTTAGGCTGGGTAATGAATGAAGAAGCGCCGAAGCGTAAACAAGCGTACGTAAGCAGGGATTGAATTGTGCCGTCAAAATCTTATTGTACGCGGCAAGGGCTTTGGATAGGTAGTCGGAGCCGTATGTCATGTATTTGTATAGGGACGTACAGTGATGCAAGGGATAGATGGTTCAAATACTTCGATTTAATAAATATGCATACTCCTCCTCCTCACCGAGTCAGACGAGTGTCTACGCTTCTGGAAAAGAAAATGACATGCAGTGTGTGCTATAAGATGTACAGACCGTTGTAAATGGATTGGCGGCAAACTTCAGAGGAGCAACTACTCGTTCAATTTTTGAACAGCAAACAGAGGATAGATAGATGGAGAGAGAGAGAGAGAGAGACGCACACGAGCTCTTTGCCTCCATCTCTCTCTCTCTCACTCTCGGCACGGAAAGACTTTCAACGGGAGACAGGAAGATGCAGTGAGAGAGAGAGAGAGAGGAAATAAGAAATGAAGCTTACAAGACGCTAGTGTCTAATTATAGACATTTTCATGCACACACGCACCCTTCCGTGACATATGAGTAGAATAGGTATGGGCAGAATTGTAGAAAGATTGATCTTATTCTTTATAAGTCATTCATATCGTCAGTGACAATACTTGATTGTTGTTGTGTTCAGTTGAACAACTGCGCATTTGTGATGTATTCGGGTCATCGCTTTCCCAGTCGGTCAGGTCGCTGCCCAAGGCTCTAACGGTTAACTCTGACATACCGCCCTCATAAGAGCATGTTCAGAGAGTTTTGTTTATTCATCATCAAATCCCATCCCGTCACACAGTGCAGCCACCCTTGGCATCCCATCCCCATCCGAGCCGACAAAGGTTAAGAAGTGTAATGCATTGTTTTAGTGTGGCTGTGTCGGCAAAAATAAGACCATTCTTAACTTTTTTGACTCCGCTCTCACCCATATGAAAGGCTCAAGATCCCGGACTGCTCCGTGTTTGTTTGTCTTTGCAATATCATGAGGAGGGAGCTCGGTGAAAAGGCGTTGTGCAAACCCGATGGTTCAGGTAGTCCGAGGACACGCTCCCTACCTCTGTGTGTGCTGTATAGAAAATAAGTGTGAGATTTCTCTCTCTCTCTCTCAGCTCAATCATGAGAATCCATCCTCTTTTCTTGTTAATGTCTATTTTCAACTTGGATCCGATTTTTTGTCACGCTGATTCCGCTCCCTGTTGCTCAGGCTATAGATGATTTACAGAATCGTTCAAAATGGTGCGCGGACTGTTGAGGGCTATGTTGAGTATTGTCAGGGGTACTAAACCGACGGGGAGAATTCGGGGTGTCGCAAAGGTCGGTGTATGAGATTTGAGCTTATGCACGTCAGCCGGAGGGATGGTAGTGGCAAGGGAGGCCCAAAGGAATCGTTCCTTTCCCACGATGCACGCTAATACGGAACGAGTTTAAAGTCACAGAATTTGAGGAGGGGACCGGGTGTGTGCGTGGATAAGTGTAAAAACTGAGCACTATTGTCCTGGGCTGAGACTTTAATTGTTCACCAGTGGTTTGTTAGACCACGAACGAGTCCCACCCTATACAGAGCAGTTGGAAGTGCTCAGAAAATCTGACCTGTAACCTAGGAGGGTAGAACAAAGAGTCTAGTTGGTCAAGTTAGGGTGACGATGAGTAGGACTGCACTGGGGCTGAGCAGTCATGGCGACAATGAAGTTTGACAAGAAGGCAATCAGTGCATGTTTGTGTGTATTTGTATTATGTGCGTGTGTACATGTGTGTTTCGTATTATTGTGTTAGTGAGCATGTATGGAGCTAGAGTTCCCGACTTTCCGCTACGCCAGTCTGGAATGAGGGAAAGAATGGAGTTGAAATAGTAATTTATGAAAATTAAGTTTTGGGTAGGATATTTTCTTAAGGACATATCATTGTGCTGGGTTCCTCCCGTCCCTAGGGTGTATAACTGTGTTTGAAGTGTACCTTGCCGATTGTAATGGTTAGCAGATGTGTGTGTGTGTGTTGGCGAGATTATGTTACTTGGAAAGCAATCGCAGTTCACTTAAATCCTCCCTATGAGAGTCAAGAGCGCACATACTATCCCCTGTTCTCGCGTATAGGCCTTTGAATCCCGGAGGGACCGTCACCTGTTTCACAAATAACAGTGAAATTTGATGCATATGATTTCATGTTGAGACAAAATCTGTCTCTGTGCTCCGCTTCTCTCCCGCCCACCCTGGCACTGGCACACACACACACACGCTAACGCGCATAATAGAGTCAAAAAGTTTTTGTCTTTGTAAGAATTGTGTCGGTTTTCAAGACTTTCCACATATGCATCACAGGCCTTCCCCTGACCCTTCGTTTCTTTTGTCTCAAGAAATCTCATCCCACGCCCTCAAAGGTCTCCATAAAGTTTAAAAGAAAGGCGACCCTCCCATCTGAAGGCACTCTTTGTTTTGTCTCACTCACCACCAACTCTATATCAATTATGCATTTTCCGTTTTACTACTTGTAACTGCTACATGCCTCAACTCCTGTTCTGTGAGCATATATATATATATATATATATATACATTTTGAAGATGAAGTAGTAGAATTAGTGGGGGAAGTTGTGAGAGTGTCATTGAGTCCGTATGTACGTGCATGTGAGCACACATGGGTGCAACATTTGTGTATGCGTATTTGTCCACGTCACTACGTGTGTGTGTATGCGTGTTTGGGGGGTACATATGTGCGTGTCGCTCTCTGCCCGTCAAACCCTTTGTGCAATCAGTCTGCTTACTGTGGTGTTTTACGTGTGCGAGGTTCGGAGTGACAGGTTGAGGGGAGAAGGAAATTCGTTCTCATCATAAGACGCAACCACCCAGAAGTCAATTGCTATCTCTTCCAATTTTATTGAGACGTGCCTCTGTATTAATGAAAGTCAGAGGTTCCTCTTTGGCAAAAGGAATTTTGCTCACTTAATGTCATTTGCGACTGTCACCCTAATCAAAGGAGTAACTTATTAAGTGAGCGCAGAGAGTTGAAGTCTCATTAAACTGCTGCACATGCCTGCATTAGTCCGAAGCCGTGTGTATGGTTGTGCGCACCCACCATGAGGAACGTAGAACCCACCTTCAGCACTACTTGGTGCAGAGGCTACCTCTACTGCTGTAGTACGTCTCCTTTCTTCTCCCATTTCCTCCACACCCATAAACTCCCTCTCAGTTCCCGTCGCAATTAAGCTGAAGGATATTTAACTAGTGGAATTTGGAGGAGTAACAATTTGGAAAAGTTACAGCCTTTATTTCGTGGATTTAATTCTAGCGGGGAAAAATCAACGTTGACTGTACAACAATGAAGTTCTTGACTGATTCAAGTCCAGATTTATTGGGCAATAATTGTGAGGCTTCTGAAGAATCTTTCGACCCACATTTACAGCGGACGTTTGCCGACGTTGCCGAGCTGTGTTGAGTTCTTCCTGTGGTGTTGCGGTTCCGTATGTAACCTCCCATATGGTCATCATGAGCCATACACGCGGTCCAAAACTAGAACCAATGGACATTTATCACAGTACGACGTAACACAAATGAATTCTAGCCAATGAATGACAATTATATGGTTCTGGTGGCTGTGATAGGATCACTCCAAGACGTTGGTCAGGAGTGACTTGTGCTGTGATACTACCATTGTGTATGCGATTGCATGGGAAGGCTTGGACAACGGAGGTCTGGTCAAATAAATGCCTATAGTGGTGTAATCCCATGTACACCGATACATACGAGGACATGGCTACGGACAGTGTCACGTTGTAGGATGCTGCTCGTAGCTACATGACGCTGTGGCATTGGCTATGCGACGTTACACGCTGGGGCTCGGGCTGAGGCCGTCGTACATTGAAATATGCAGGACGGAGCGTACTATAGGCAAAAACACGTTTTGAGAAGATAAATGTCAAAACTTTGACGTACACCAGACACGATTTAGAGTTTGTAACAAGACCAAGATGCACTTGGCTATAAAAACTATTGCTCTCAATGTCTCTCTTTCTTTTTTCAATTTTCCAAACAATCGACATTGTGTTTCACTCATCTTACGACATGTGCGCACTCAGCTCAACTCTCATAATCTATGCAGACGTGAAGTCGGTACTGTGAGGAGCAAGAATATTTTTTATATCCCAACGAAAGCTTTTCAAACAAACCCAAAAGGTTTCGTAATCCTCGCAATGTATATTTCCCCGTCCGATGATGGCGATGATGCCTGGGGTCAACGTTCGCCTTTTTGTAACGTTTTTTGTGGATTTGAATCCTATTCTTTTACTCAACCAACTTCGCCGCCATCTAGTTTCCCAGAGTCATCACATCACTTACGTTGGTTACTTATTTATATTGTAGGCATTTTTTGATGCAGACATTTGTCTCAAGGCGTGAGATAATGCTTATTGATAGCGGCATCCACCGCATAGTAGTAGTATTAGGAGTAGTATTGGGTACAGTGATGCTACTGCTAATAACTATGAACAAGATTGGGGGGGGGGGATGAAATCTGTGCGTTGAGTGCGCCTGTCGCCAGTTAAAATATTCAATTGACGTCGGAGGGTTGTTGGTAGAGATGAGGATCCCAGAGTGCATACAGGGAGACCAGTAACAATAAAAATGGTCATTTTTAATGCGTCAGTAGAAGGTTGCGGGGAAAGGGAGCGATGCACTTCAACCGTGTGGAGTGGGAGAAAGACTGCGGCATCAGTGTTATGTGTGAATGTTTGCGTGTATGTGTATGTGTGCTCCTGTATGTGGTACACAGACACATACACGAGGAAAGGAATAAATGGCAATGGAAATATTTCTGCGGTAAAAGAGAGAAGGGATATTTATTGTTTATGGTCTATTGATTCCTGAATGATTCGTACATTTTCAGACTTTTATTTTCTCCCTGCCACAATCGCAACCGGATTTTTCGTATTCAGTGTTTCCTGAAAAACGACCGGGCGGCCTTATACACTTTCTTCCTTAGCATTCCCGTATAATTTTTCTTCCGCCCTATATGTATCTCTTGTAATGGAACCGCCATAAAGTCTCTCTCTCTCTCTCTCTCTCTCTCTCTCTCTCTCACGCACTCAATAACTCCAGATAATATATTTGTGAACCTTTATTCTCCGTGCTGTCGTCAGTCTTCTTGACATTGTAGTCCATTGTGTGTGTGTGACTCTGTATTTGTCCATGGTAAACTACATTTTCATTGGATGCTAAAGACCGACAATGACAGGCGGGGAAGGAGAGAGAGAGAGGACACAGGGCATAAATTTTCTCTACAAGTGTAGTATGTGTGATGTGTGAGTACGTCTAGTATGTACAGAAACAAAATAGACGAGTGAGGTCTCCCATCCTTGATGCGATTTTATCCGATCCTTTGCAACTTATTAGTGGCATCAAAAGGAGAATTTATTCGACTGTGAAATATCACAGGCTATAAATACACTCTCTCTCTCTCTCTCTCTGTCTCTCTCCCATACATTGTGAGTGAGTAGAACAACATATGAAGCGGAGTCCATTTCGCCAAAAGTGTTTACTTTTGTTGCCAGCAAAAATGCTATACGTATAATGCTCAACCCAGGGGCTTTTATCCGTGCAGTAGTGAAGTGACTGGAGTTGAGTTGTGTGAGCGAGTTGCTTTACGTATATGTAGTATATAGCTCTCATACTCTTATTATGTGCTTACTCTCTCTCTCTCTCTCTCTCTCACTTGCCGTAACTCAGCCGGTGGCCGCAGCAGCGCCCGTATGTTTATAGCGTTGGGTGGGTGGTATTTCCTCCGACTCACTCTCAGCCTGTCCGGCAATCCGCATTAGTAAATGTTGGGGATGATAGACCATGATAATTTCTCATGGTCCAATAGAGCTCCGCACTGGAGCTTTCCATTCTGTTCTAATAGGGTTGGACAAATATTGTAGGGGAGGGATTACCGATGCTGCAACATGACTAATTTGTCATCACAGTGGGAGTTGAACTCGTTCCGCTTTACGGTGTAGTCGAACATAAGTGGAGTTGGAACCTAGGTGTATAATTATCATGAGGATGCTGGAGACGAGTAAACTTTCACCTGATGGGAAACATGCAACCATTTCTATTGTCCTTTTTTCGAAGCCTTTAGCGGAGCGAGTCCGTTTATGGGTGCGGATGCGTTTAAAACGTTTCAAAGGCTTGCCTTGCCCCTCCTACCACTCCCATAGTCTCAAAAAGCTTTGAGGGCGAGTGAAGGATGGTGGGAC
>WJFA01000228.1:0-51253 GCA_009870155.1 Pseudobourletiella spinata | reverse complement strand
AGATCTCGTCAGGAACTGTATCTCCTCCCAGTGATAAGGAAAACTCAGAAGTCCTCGCTGTCGATAACTCTGAAACAATTAAAGTAGAAGATCCCGATGATTACCTGTTATATCTGGAGGAAATATTGAAATCAATTCACAAGGCCTACTACGATTTATATGATGATATGATTTCCAAAGGAAAAATTGGAGTACCCGATGTGAAAACTGTGATCCCGTATGTTCGGAAGAAAGTACTGAAAGTATGTAAGATTTAATGTGGAGAATTGTGCCCATATATGGGATTTAACATAATTTTGAGGAGTGCAAAATAGCTTTCATAAATGGATCTTCCCTTGTTGCAGGGCACCAGTATCGTCTTTAGCGGAGTCATTCCTACCCATGTTCCACTGGATAAAAGTCGCCCTTATGCAATTGCCTTGAGCCTTGGTGCGCATGTGAGCTCAAAAATTATCCCACCACCAAAATCCGGTGCGGCGTCGAAACCGAATGAACCACCCACAACGCACGTTGTTGCTGCACGTGAGGGCACGGCTAAAGTGAATGAGGCGAGAAAGAGATACAAAGGAATCCACATCGTTACCCCTGACTGGCTATGGACATGTGCAGAAAGATGGGAGAGGGTTGATGAGAAGCTGTTTTTGTTATTTAAAGAGAGCAAATTCAAAAGAAAACCACCTCCACATTGTTCAAGTCCTGAGCAGTACAAACTTGTATCCGAATCCGAACCTCCGGAAGTCCCCGGAGTCACATCCGAAATTCCCTCTGCAGTTGCTGTCGGTAATAGGAAATAACTTCACTAAAGATTCCCGGCGTGTATAGTATGTTGTGTTTAGTAGTAAAATACTTATATATGTTAATATATATTCACCCAATATTCGTAGCCGGTCCATCTGCGAAGAGCTCTAAAGATGTTCCAGCGGCAAGGAAAGAAAGGACACCCAGTGGACGATTTATGGACACCATAAATCCCCTCTTGACTTTTTCTATGGACGAAATCGAGAGCATGGACCACGAAGTTGATGACATTTTTAATGAATCTGACAGCAGTAGCAGCTCGGAAGGGGGAGATGAAGTGAAAAAGGAACGTGTTACCAGAAGGAAGAAGCCGCGGCTGTCACCTCACCTCGTGGAACCTGTCCCGCCAGTGCTTAAGAAAGAGTCAAGCTCAAGTGACGATACGGGTAAGGATGTCAGAATTTTGAAAGTATGCAGTATAAAATTGATACAAGACTTTATGTTCAGTCAGTATAATATTCGAACCGCAATCTCAGAAGGATTATGCTTAAATTGAACCAACGTTTTATAACAATTGGTTCGTGGAAATGCTCCGGTGAAGTCAAGTTCGAACGAAATTACGAAGCGAAAAATAAATCTTCACTCATCTCCTTTTTCCCAGACGATGAGACGGAAAATGAAACGATTACAAGAGAGGATGAGGATAGCCATCTTAATCCTAATGGGCGGAAAAGGAAGCGCTCACCAGGACGGACCGAAACGGAAACAGAAGATGAGCCATTGAGTGCAAAGTTCAGAAGGGGGGAGCCATTACCGAGTGATTTAGATAATTTGTTCAGTAACTCTTCGGATGATGATGATGATAACCAGGCGGGGAATCAGGAAGACGATTGGATGGCAGAAGCTTTAGAGCGTGAATTTCTGGACGAATATTCACAGGATGCATAATTATATGATTCAGTTCAAGCACATTTCAAAGTATGAGGAGCATGTATAGAATCTTTCGTAGATTGTCTTGCTAACTCGTGATAACTACTATTAATTATAAACTAGCTGTTGATGACTGAGTCAGGAGGTTTTTGTGGCAAAATATGCCACTAGTTAGTCAGTCTTCAGCTACATCACGTAGGTTATCCGAATATGTAAGTGAGCATTACTAATTTCGTACTCACGTAGTAGATATAGATCATGTTGGTTCAGCGTTAATTTTCTATTTTGATCAAAAATAAATTTTTGTTTTTTGTCGAAGCCCAGGTACTTTTGCACATGGATGCACCCCAAGATTCGAACGCTTCGCCATCTAATATGCAGCGCATCAAAATACTCGCCATATGATATTAGAAAACATGCAATATTCCAAGTTTTAAATATTTACTGACTAATAACAAGAAAGGCTATCGAAAATCTGCATTGGAACTAATTCAAACGTATAATTAAGGCCAGGAAGCTTCATTCTGTTCCCGGTCGTGAAAGTCATGCCACCGTTTGTAAGCTTCTTTGTGAGACCAATCTTTCCGGCCTTCTTGCCAACCTCGGGGCGGTGCCTTATCATAATCGAAGGCGTCTTCATTCTTGCCCCACAGACGGTCTCTCCTATCCATGTCCTTGCGGTACTCGGACGCAACGCACAATTCACCACTGACCGGGTCCCTTACATCTCCCATGGGATAGACTACTTGAAGGACTTTGTGGGTAATATCCCGGGTCATCTGTTTGTCTAACTCCTCCACGATTGCAATGTCGCCAACTTTACACGATTTTTCCGGATCATAGGCATAAAAAGGCTCAAACTTTGGGAAGTACTGCAAACGACAAGAAAAAAGTCAGCATAGCACTGATTACAGACTAATGCTTAATAATTGCCGCAAACTTTATTTTACTGTTCAGAGACCACTGACAACTTTTACGGACATTAAGTTACGTACCATTCGTAGATTCTCATCGAATTCCAGCTTTTTAATTACCACTCTCATAGCATTGGGAACTTTGGATGCGTGACACTTGGCCAGGTAAATTTTTCTCGTGGATTGCTTGAACTTTTGAATGAGTTCGACTGCACTTAATCCGCGTTTTCCCGACATTCTTCCGAACCTTAAGAATTTTCTAATGATCTAATGATGTCAGAGCTCGAATTTATAAGCTTGTTAGCACAACTCACAGTTCCTAAAGTCAGTTTTTTCTTCACCCGAATACAACTAGACCGTAATTCTCCTTGCCACGTTTATTTCACTACCGCAAGTTTCGAAGTATTTTTTTAGTAATTTTTTATTCCAACGAATAAAACCTACCCATCACCGTCCTGGGTCCTTGGCTTCTGTAAACCCCAAAAGCACAAGTTACGCTCGAATGCTGCCGCTTTGAGAAGCACAAGAAAACAGAGCCAA
Source organism: Pseudobourletiella spinata (assembly GCA_009870155.1). NCBI lineage: Eukaryota > Metazoa > Arthropoda > Collembola > Symphypleona > Bourletiellidae > Pseudobourletiella > Pseudobourletiella spinata. Next base: position 48,131 of record WJFA01000228.1, on the reverse strand, counting down.
GGATATGCAGGATGCTTTGGAGGGATGTGCTCGAGCACATTTGTGGTTGCTGTAGGAATTAAAAGGGACACCGAACCCAAACTTACAATTATAACTGTCATCTTTGAAGGTATATAGCCGTTGCTGCATTTAAATAAGGAGTGTACATGTGAAATTTTATGATAATCGGGCTTAAATAGTAGACGTATGGGATGTAATTTTTTTACAATGAAAAACGTCCCCCCTCAGCTATGGAGGCACAAGCAAACTTTTGACCAGATAGCCCTGACCTACTACGGGAACGCCACTACTGTGAACATGAATTTTACAAAATGCTTGCTAATGAATATCAAGGTTGCTGAACGAAATAAACTATCGTATTTAAGTGTGTGTTATTCCCCCTGGGTTATAGCTGGAGTAGCTTTAAAATTGTTTTAGTGCAATTTCGTTGCTGATGCTAAAGTTAGACAAGAAATTATATGCAATAGGGAGAATAGAGGGGTATAACAGCCATCAATTATACTATCGTGACCTCTGGTACACCTAGCTGTATCAAAATATTAAAGGATTTATGCATGCAAAATTACCCCTAAGCAAATCCCGGGTGTATTTGCTGTGTGCATTCCCTTTCAAAGAATAACTTATGATGAAGTCTAATTAGGTTAAACCAGTAACGATTTCTTCTCAGTCAGCATCGCTTTCAAAGAACTTCAAACTCGTATTCTGTACAAGCACAGTGTCAAACGTGCTAGACAATGAACCATGAATCAACCATCAAGAGAGTGACATCCAAACTTGCTCATTCCTAACTGCACAACTCATCCTTCCAACACGGAAACCTTGCCCGATAGTTTATTGATTTCCTAAATCATTACGAGTTGACCCAGAACTTTGAGTCTGGAGGTGGTATTAAAGTGCAGTAAAAGGTCGTGGTGGGGTAAAATGCCTCGACACTCTGAGCTATCCCACCAGTAAGTCGAGTGGCTCAACACAAGGCCACTGCACTGGACTGCTGGTCATACTTTGAGCAGCCATTAAAAGCCCATTACTTTCCTGTGGACAAAGTCTCTGTTCCCGCCGATGCAACGCTACACTTAATCGTTCCACATAGCTGTAGTCCCGGTGCTTCCGACACATATAGTCCTAATACACTGATACCTAGTCTGCATATCTATACACAGTGTGTTAGTGCACAAAGTAGTAATCCATATCGGAGAAAGCACATACTCGAAGTGTTGAGACGTGTGTGCCCTATAAAATAAGAAGTGGATAATATAAACATCATTATTAGTGTAACTGCCTGAGGAAATAGTGGGTGTAAATGGGCCCAAGCTATGTACGAGCAGACAACGCAATCAATCCTTCGTGTGCGGACTGATTTGTAGGTTTCAGAAGTAATCTTATCAAACGAACCAGTAACCAGTTACGTTGCTGGCATCGTTGGCGTGCTTTCCTGTGGGGTCTACTTTACTGCCATAGAAGTCTTGTTCCAAATATACTCTATTGGCTAATAATGCATCTTCCATCTTCTCCTCTTCCATTATATGATCATACTGGCTTCCCCGACCTTCCGTTCCCAAAGGCGTCGGATGGGTCCTCACTTTGTAGCTGCAGCAGAGGACGGAAATCACCCCATGGCGTCCTGTCATCACTACCATCATCGACCATCCTCAGAAATGTCTTCCTCAGAGACAGAGGCACACAACTGATGCCGGGGTCGAGTGCTGTGGTTGATGAACCTTTATAGAGTCCGAGCAAGGAGAAATTTGATTCAAGTAAGTGTCAACCTAAGTGCTTCTTCACGTGGTACGCATATGCTCTATATTCCATAAATTATTCCTATCTCTCTCCATCTGGCGCCCGCGCCTGTCTCCCGCACTCAACAGGAGGGTTACCTTACTTTCCACAACAGTTGCACTCGGGATTTTAAGGAAATGTGACCTACCCCTAGAATATACGAACCCTAAAGCCGTTCCCTCAACTAACGCCTGGTTTCAAAACCATTCAAATTTAAATTTTCACCAAAACCATTGCCGCGAAAAACATGGGATTTCCCATAAGGATTTTAATGCGCCAAAGGGTGTTTTTCGAAACGGTGATTTTCATTAACTTCATGTAAACCAATGCAAAATTAAACTTTTCCGTTGTTTCACCATAGTTCATTCTCCGAAATTATAATTATGAGCTTGATTTTGACAAAATAAACAATTTTGAATCGAATTTTTTAATACTTTATCAATAATATTAAATTTTCGCAAAATTTTAACGTCTACAATTTTTTTGAAAGAATTGGTACAAAAACTTATTTTGCGTCGTCTAAATCCCGAGTGGATTCTTTGTGGAAAGTAGGGTAACCCTGCTTCTCAGTGTATGCACTATTATGCAAATAAGAAATCAATTTAAATGACAACCTTGTCTATCGCTATCTCACCATCGTCACACACTGAACTGTTAATGTCCATTGGAAACTGGAAAGGTATCATCAGTATGGAATACCATCTAATCTGTGTGCTGAGCCATTACGATGCCTTCTCTACTTGCTGAATAGCATGAAAAGTTTACTCGTACTGCGCGGTTCGAGCTATCACTTACATGAGTGGAAGTAATAATTATAAGGCATAAAATTAGCAATTGCATATAATTTATGGTCCCCTGCATCTTTAATATCGCATAAACAGTAACAGTTAACTCGCCTACGGTTAGAGATATAGGATGTGGGTAGCCTTGTCAATGACAATCAGCGAGATTGCCTCTCATTCTCATATGTCCTGATTTTATGCCTGGTCTGGTTGTAATGAATGAACGTCCAGTCTTAAAAACACATTCCTCTATTTACACTACAACTACGACATCTGGTTAGTGGGGATAACTTAATCCGTACAGCTATCTGTACTGAAACAAGAGTACTCAAATAAGTGAAGAAAAATCGTGTAATATTAAACACGATTGATCTAAACTGTGAATGTGAATGTGTGCGTGTGTGTTTTGTGCGAGTCCCTTTATGTATTTGGCTTCTCATATAATACTTGTAGGGCATGCTGGGGTCTCTTCTACAATCGTTGCAAGCACAGGGTTTTGTAACCCTCATTACGGACAAAGTGGGCTACGGAGCATTTAGTCCCATCCTGTACTGCCCTCCCCTCGGACTGAAGCAGCTAACAAGTATTCTCTCTCCTGTCGACTTCCATCCACGCTGGCCGTTCTGACTCTGTGCAGGCTCGAGAAAAGTGTCCAATTCAAACTTTGGGTAAGAGCATGAGAGAAAGAGTGGAAGAAAGGACTCTTCAGATCACTTCGTTAACAACATGGGGCCGTGTCTGCTTAATAAAATAAACCAAATAAGTGCATCGGATTATACTGTTTGACTGTTCCACAGACATTACGCATGAGTGTCGAGTATCTATAGTATTCGAAGGTTTTAATTTCCCCCGAGCTTCGACATCCCAGGCGTAAAGCAAAGGCAGTCTCAGTTGTTATAGAGTCCGCTGCCTTCACATAAACAACTTCTCTGGAAGCTCCAGCACATAGCACCTAGCTGTTCCAGGTTATTGAAAGCTCCGTAGTGTCCATGCGATTGTCAAGTCACTCAAGAAACTTTCAGTGTGAAGTTATAATAATATAAGGCCCTGACAGAGTCTACGGAGTAGATGTCCTTTGAGTGGCATTCAACTGCGCACAGCCGGCATTTCTCAGGTAATTTCCTTGAGTTGTTGCTGCTATAATTACTGGATTTGTTCCCAATGTCGCGTAGTTCCAGGAGCTTGTTTGCCCCATTGCCCGCTCGCTCAGTTTGTGGGGTTCGCATTTAGTGCACTCATTTTCAATTTCGCTCCCTGTCACAAAGCACACTGCTTTCCCGATGGCGTAGCTTCGTCCTTTGTGACTTTGCCTTTAACATTTGAAGATTGGTGATACAGTTACCGTATATACGTTAATCGTAGCTCATGCCACCATCTAAAATTCTTTGCGGGCCTCGTGTCACTACCGGCAACCGGCTACAATTACAGGCAGTATGTTCTGCATTTATGTGTAAATGCTCAAGGCTACACTAATAATTGGGCATACGTAATATGCTAGCTATAGTTCGAATGCCAAATATTAATAGACTACGCACGATATGTACCACAAAACCGTGCACTGCACTTCCCACTGCTGTTATGGAGGAGAAGGATTTTTGGTCTCGGAGAAAAATTGATTGATGTGTGGTGGTAAGTGTGTGTTAGGGACCGACGTTCTGAGTATATAACTCTGAGCCTGTGTATTTTGTGCGTGACTTATCTTTTATTTCTTCCAACGTCTGTATTTCATACTGCAGCTCCAAGTTGGTAGGAATAGGAGATGAGGAGTCTTAGTTTTCACCCGGATCATGTGAGCAGGATGTTTCTGAATGTTGGCCTTAACTTTTTCCTTGAGTAGGCAGTCTCTGAACGACGCAGCAGAGGACGTGAGAAAATCGACCGTTCCTAAGGCATCAGTACTCCAGATTTTTTTACATTTCAGGTCCTGCGTCAAGGTTGGTAGTAGAGCGGCCAGGAAGTATAAATAAGACCATGGAATGCGGAGTTTTACAATCACTGCATCCTGCGTCAACTTCTCGCATATTGTGAACAAAAGTTTATCCGCAATCAGTTACAGATAACAAGTTTGTTCAGTAGATCTATCGACAAACTCTCAATGCTTTCTTGAGATTTTTCCATGAGCCATGGCTATATGTGAGCGCTCTGTCACCCCAGTCACCCCACGGTGACGATTCACGCCCCTGCGAATAAGGCTATAGTGCGTGTCAAAGTTGATGTGTGGACCTGCTAACAGGAGATATCATAATTACTATAATAATACTTATATAATTATGTCAAGTACAGTTCAAAGTTTATTCCAAGTGTTTGTACTGCTTCTACGTCACCTCAGGTCTTTAGCTGTATTTTCACTGTTATTGTTTCATATGTGTAAAACCCTTTCCATCTGCTTCCACCGGTGCCGAACTAAATTATGGCTAATAGTTCATGCATCATGCACTCTCTCAGCTGGTTCATCTTGGATTCTTTTTGTCGGAGTTGAACGTTCGGTTCGGCATTGGGTTCTTTTCACATTATTTTATATGGGACTCGTAAGTATGTGCTTGAGTTTCAAGATGCATAATCTAGGACGGGAATGGGTGAATACTGCCAATTTATGTTCTAGTAACCTTTGCCGGAATTTTTCGGGGTTACTGGTGCACCGGGTACACTATACTTTCAGGAATGGAGCGAAAATCATTATATCTGTACATGTAGTGACATTAACTCACCTCTTTTGTGAATGGCTAATTGCTGTTGTGAAAGTAGTATGCATTTGGTTTCTTTCCTTGTTGGTGGTGGACATACAGTTTTTTCGAAGCACTACTACTATTGGTGTCGCTTCCTCATGTTGTGGCGTCCGGGCGGGGGGTTCTGTACACAGTAAGTTTATACAATCGATCACACGCGAGCCCTTAGGACGCACATGCGAGTGCAAACAATTGTTGATTGTTTCAAATTATGACATGGTATACACAGAGATGTTGGAGACAATCGAATGAGAAAAAGAACAAGCTTCGTCTATAGTTGTTACGTCGGAGGGAGACCCAAGTCTCCTCGTCAGTTCCCCAAGTCAATAGGGTTTGAATAATACAAGGTCATCGCGTCATGTCGTAATGGATTGTGCATGAGTTTATTCGAACTTGTGTACCCGTTGGTCTTCACCTTTCGGATGTTTGCCCCCCCCCTTGAAATCCTCTCTAGAGAATTTCCAGTAGTGTACATGTATGTGTGACAATATGGATAAGGAGCTGTATGTGTACACAACGTACATACGTCGTACCTCGTCCCATTATCGGACTCTTCACACATATGGATAATTTTTGCTTTCAGAAGAATGACTGGCGATTGTATTGGGTCTTCGTGGGCGTAACGAACCCTGGCGAATATTACTGACCGAGATAGTGAACGGGATCTGATTGGGGGCGACAGCCTTCACAAGCTGGAGCTTTAGTATGTGGTAGCGGCTGTCAACAGGCAGAATGGAGAATCGACTCAGCCGGAGAACGAAGGACAATTCACCGTACATCATGCGAAAAGTTTACAAAGGAGTTGGAATCGACTAGTGCTGTGAAGTGACATAATGTGTTGGTGTGGGTGATTCGCGCGCGATGGTCTAAAAGCACTCGACGACATAGTGACTAGTGACACAGAAAGGGATATCTTTTTTGTCAAAGTCTATCAGTTTCTCAAGGATGGAAGATGGTTTTAATTCCTACAGGGTGGGACAATATTATAGCCACTCTCGTTTATTTTTGTTGTACACTTCAGGGCCATTGTAGGGACATGGCCTTGAATCCACCATGTTATTCACCTTATTAAAATTGTACACACGTAGATTTTCAGCCCGATCCAAACGAAAACTTGGCCGAAATAACTTTTCCAAGGATGTTCCTTTGTGTTGAGTATGGGAACTCAACAATGCGAACCTGACATAGTTTAATATCTCAGAGCCCTGAAATTGTTTTTACAAATTTCGTTGTCTACCTCAGTAACTAAAACAAATCGTTCAACAGCTCGCGATGGCAAGCATATTAGCAAAATTACAGGATTTGCAAGCACAAAATACACAATATTATAGCCCAAGGACGAAGATTCAATTTCAAGTGTTATCTCCGACCTAGCAACTTTTATTATTGACGGATTAAAGGGCTGGGACTTCGGTACAGGAGGGACCATAGTGCTGTATAACATGATACATTCATAGCTAGAACCTTCCTAATACGTTTTTGTGACTTTTGAATTTCAAAACCACACATATATTTTAGTATGAAAACTTGGCGCGATTTTTAAAAAATACGAGGTGAGCTTGATTTTGTAGAATTGCTTCCAAGGACATGGTATGGGAGGGTAATAGTAAATGCATTATTTAGGAGTATACTAGTGTGAACACGGTGATTCTAACGGGTTTTCGGGATACTTTAACTACAAGAAGTCAAAATTAAAAATTGAAGGATGTCTTTGATGCTGACTCATCCTGTAGTACTTATACTCTGCGTGTCCCTGGGCTGTTTTCACTAATTACGGCCAATCATGAGGAAGATTTTGTACCTGAAAAAGTGTCTGTACGTCTTCGTCGTCGTTTCCCTCGCTACAGTTCTCCTCAACTACACGGTCATGAGGAACCTTGATGTGGGAAGTGGGAAGACACCGTTCCTCTTGAGCGCAAGGGTAACGACACCCATAATGGCGGAGGTGTCAAGCATGTTGCTGTACCGAAGGAACCATTCGACGGATGAGCCACTCCTGGACACAGCGGAGAACTATTTAAGTGCCCTTTCGGATGGGGATGTGCTCGGGCCTTTTCCTAACAATTCATTTTTCAACTGTGCCCTGTCGGAGGAACCCCTAAGTGTATTGCGACGACCGCACACGGTGGAGCGCAACTCCTACACAAAGTTGATCAATTATGTTGTTGCAACGAAGAGTTTTAGTTGCAATGAGTCCATCACATACACAACTCATGGGGAATTCCGCTACCTGGACAATCTCGTCCCACTGGTTGAGCGCTGGGAGGGTCCTATTTCTATGGCATTGTACGCCCCGGGCTCGGACCTATCAGAGTCTGTGAAGCGGATACATTTCCTCCGAGAATGCACCTCGCCCATGATCAAGGAACTGGTCACGTTTCATATTTTCTATGATAGGAAGTTTGCAGACCTGACCGTCGTGCCTGATTTCAGCGTGCTGGAGAACCGAACAAGTAAATCCCTGGGACTGTCCTCTTCTTTCGTGATTCTATACTAATACTAATAATACAATACATTCGGCTCTGTCATCCATTCTCACGTTCAGCTTTTCATTTATTGCAGTCGACTGCAGCTCCATTCCAAGCTTTGGGGACGAGACTCCTTCTTTCCGGAGGGATCATCGGCTGGCTTATCCAGTCAACGTAGCCCGTAATCTTGCCCGGAAACAAGCAACTACTCATTTTTTACTTATGTCAGACGTGGAACTCTACCCTAGTCTCAATATCATACCTCACTTCCTCAGTATGATTGTGAGGAATGAGGTCACAGCGAGAGCCAAACTGAGTGCCGCTAAATCTACAAATGATCCATCTTTGACTAATCCAAGAGTGTATGTGTTGCCCATATTCGAAGTGGAGGAAGCATATCCTATCCCAGATACGAAAAATGATCTCAAAAAGCTTCTAATCGCAGAAAAGGCGGTCCCCTTTCACAAATATGTTTGTCCTGAGTGTCACAAAGTCCCAAATTATGCCAGCTGGATTAGGGCCAAGTACAATCCTAATGAACTCAACGTTTTTCATGTTTCCAAGCGGAGGAAGCCCTACCATATATGGGAGCCAATTTACATTGGGACAAATCAAGAGCCGTTTTACGATGAGCGACTCACTTGGGAGGGACTCCGGGATAAAATGAGTCAGGTAGGAGAGTTACTCTAAAAGCTGGCGCAAAAGTTTTGCTAAAGTGAATAAGTTCGATATCTATACAATTATGGGGGCTTTGATCAATCTTCGTCTTCGCACATTTGTAATTTATATTACGAGATAGTTGTCCCTGTGCGGTCACCCGTTGATATACCACCAGTAACATTCTATGGCTAAGTGTGCATGTTCGGATCAAGTGCCCGCAAACACCCTCTGACTGCTATAGCCTGTATCTTGAGAACTTGCCGAGATAGGGAGCTGATTTTTGGCAAATACGCAATGGATTAGTTCTGCTCTAATTATTAAGTTATACCCTTGGTTCGACTCAGAACCAGCACTGCAATTAAGAATCTGAATGCGAATGGAGTATTATATTTACTTCCGGAATTCCTCTTGCAGAAGGCGTCCTCATACGCCATCTGTCAATTCAGAAGGGAAATCATTGGAATAACGTAAAAATCATTACTCGGGTATCATAATTGGCTGTTCTAATACTTTAAACTACACTTACAATTTTTATTAAATTTAAAGTACGACTAAAAGTCGTTGCAATCTCAGGTGCTAACGATTCGAATCGATAATAATGAACAAGATATTAGCTATTCAAATTGCTACCATTTCCTTTATAAAAGTTAAGTCTTGAGTCCATCTTAGGGTTTTTCACATTCGTAGCTCTTAGCGTTCTACAAAATGGAGGGGGCCTTCCGTACCTCACGGAATTAAGCCATTGTTATTGGCTCTGTCGGTCAGAAATACTGCATCAGTAGTAGAAAATGACTGGAAAAAATGAGGACTCTCTTCCAGGTTTTTGGGGTAACTTACATACTTCTGTCAAAGTTTTGAATGGAAGTTAAACCATTTGGAAAGTTTGAATTCATTTTAATTTCATTTTGAACTTATCCAATATTTGGTTTGAAATTTTGAGAAAACAATGACATATTTTACAAATCCCTGAAAAATGGCGCTAGAGAATTTAATTCTGTCTTTTAAAACAATTTTGACTCAAATCGGTTGAGGCTTGAGGCGTTCGTGAGCTTTGCCTTTTCCCCATCGCAGCGTAAAATACTTCATATTTCCCACCAGAATGGACGGTCACCGGAACTACATTGCGGTGCGGAATGTCAATTACTCCATGACACAGTCCTATTTTGGGAAAGATTCGAAAATTCATCACTATAATGCACAAACCATATCGTTTTCGTATGAAGTAACCCAATAATGTAGGTTATATTTAAAAAAAATATCAAGATATCAAAAATCAAAGCTGCCATAACTGGCAAAAAACATTTTGGACTATCATTATCATTCGGCTTTAAAACCACAACCTCACCGTAAAGTAAATATACTTTGCCACCACATTTTATTGATTCATTTCGGAAGCCAGTGCGACACAATTGAAAGTTGTTTACAGAACATTTCATTGCAGGGACAGGGAAATTTTTAAGTTGAGAAGGGTCGTGAAAACACGTTTCGGGAAGTGGTACAAGAATTTTGACGAATCGGCATATAGGCAATTATGAATCGCATTTTGCATTCCGAAGCTGCTTCCGAGGTAAAAATGTAAATATCGTACTCGCAAGGCATGCTGATTCTGATGAGACAAGTTGAGGTCCAGTTCTAATCTCCCACGCTGTGGTGACTTCAGGCAGATAAACTAGAGAATTATGCGTGAGAACCTATTTGTAGGTGTCTCAATCGGATTGACGTAGTGAACTGAATCTGATATTTTTTTTATTTCTTTCTGAAAAATAGGGCTACGCTCTCTGTTTGCTTAACTACGAATTCATGATCCTGGACAACGCCTTCTTAGTCCATCGTCCGGGAATCAAGAAAAAGAAGCGCAGTAAGAAACCGACTGCAGCCGTGAGGAAGCAAAACCGCATGTTGGAGAAAATTCAAATTGAGATTGAGAAAAAGTACGGGAAGAGACCTGGGTGCTTTATTTGAAGTGATTTATCGCTACATGGACTTTTTGCATATATTCGTGACTTCGCCACTACGTATCTCTATATTTTTTACTTGCTTATGCGTATGTACTCTGAATTTTAAGTAAAACAGAAAATTACCATAAAACAGAAAAACCATACAATTTTGACAACGCAGTGTTATCCACTGTCTTAATGGAAGTTACAAGCAACAATTTTGCTTTACGAATAGGCTCTGAAATAAGCATAAATTTTTGAGGGCCACAGGCTGTGAGTTACGTTATTTAGAAACCGGTACGTCGGCGAAATCTCATTTAATGTCATTCAAAATGTAGCTCAGTTTTGTCCTTGATATGATTATCAGTCACAACATTAATTGCAATTTGAGTGTGTTCCATGTGCCGATTCTGCCATAACTGTACATTGTATAAGCTAGTCAACATAATTATCGGTAATTTTGTGACCAAATAGTTTTGGAGGTTATTACATATTATGTACAGCTTGAACTAAACCTTTCGTACAAGTATCCCTGGGCAGAATCTGCATTTACGCTTCAGTTGAAATGTTAAAAAAAGTTTAAGCTGCCATGCTCAGATGGCCAACTAGGCTAATCCATGCTTGATGAAAGAACCATTCCATTTCCATGGGAGGAGTTCGTAGTACGAACTAAAATGTTGTGTATGTAAAGTCGTCATCGCGTAATGAGGGACACTAAATAACCTGTCCTTAATAACTTTACTTTTGGCACCATTCGTTCCCTATTGAACATATGTTAAAACAGAATTCTGCCTGAGTATAACTATGAAAATTTATAAACAAAATTCCTCTGAAAAATTCATAGAAAAATTATTATTATGTGATGAGGAAAGAACATCCACCAGATTTCCAGGACCACTGTGATGGAACTGGCAGTACTCTTACCAGAACTACCAGAACTCTTATAGATCCTTGTCCGTGTTTTCCAGAACCCCTTTGAAAAACAGCGCGCTGTTACGGTCAAAACCCTCTGTAAATAGAGCATTATTAAATGTATTGAGTATAAAATTCCAGCTATCCCAAAACAAAATAACTTACAGTAGGTCAGACAGGAAGCATGGCACATTAGGCAAATGATGCGTTGCCTTAATTTTAGTTTTGCATTGGGAGCATGGCGATTGAGCAAAATCAGCTTCACCTTGGTTTTAAGTTATTGAAAAGTTAAGTAGCGTTGCCTCTGCGCTGTAGTATTCGCGCATATTGATCCAGTTTATCTTCATTCCTCCCACATGAAAACGTCATTTATACAGGGTGAGGCCACATTGTAGGCACCCTCCGTTTCTTATTTTTAACCCTTGGAATTCGGTGTTTCCCTACGAACACTTAGCACTGCCGTGTTCTTCATCTAATTTTACCACTAATTGCGTCTTTTTCATTTTTATTATTGCGATATTACGATCGTAATAGAAAATTTACAAAAGCTTGTTTGAGTCAAAGTTTTTCCAAAATCACCAGATTGGGGCGAATGGAAAAAAATTATTTTTTAATGTAAAAAATAAAAAATTTATTTTGAAATCCTGCAATTCACTGGAGACGTACACAGGAGATTTAATTTTAATTTTGACAATTTTGAGCTACCTTGGTCCTCCTGCGCCGAAGTACCGGCCCCTTCAACGCCGAAATTAGGGGTAGGAACTTCGGCGACAGTCCCCTTCTGGCTCAACAGAAACTACTTGGTTGAATTTATTACGGATTTTGGAGATTTACGCCTACAATTTCATGAACTTTCAGTTTTCAAAAAATTTTCATCATCCAAAGCTTACTAGAGTGCGCGCTACAATTCATGGAAATTAAGTTCTCACGACTTTTAAGATTGGGTGTTCGTGGTTCAAAAATTTGTATTTTTCACGGTAGGGCTTTGATATTTTTTGAAAAATTCTAGGGCTGTGAGTTGGTCATCTCTGAAACGTTGAAAATTTTTCGTAAGCATATAAAATACTCAAAAAAATCATAACCCTTTGGAAAACATTTTTTTAAAAAATTTGGTTTAGGTGGGGCTAACTGGGTCTAGGGGACTGAAAATTTGCATCAAGCAAGGCAATAAGGGTACATCAAGTTTCTATTCCTACGTTGTTCAGGAAGGGTTCAGCAAAAATAAACAGAGGGCTTCTACAATGCTGCCTTATCCTTTAATACGACGCCACGGAACAGAAACCAAAACAGTTAGTACAAAGACAGGATGCAGGCTTGCGAAGTGATAACTGATAACCAATAGACGAGACAGATAAACCTACCGAAGTACGTATGGCTTAAACTTCAATCACAACTTCGAGTTAAGTGCAGTCCAATTCATGAAGACTATTGATATTCGGACGCGATGAGACAGTTTATATTTTAAGTGCATTCTACAAAGCTGATTACATAGCTTACAAGGGGACATTCTCAGGTGTCCGCGGCGCACAGCACCGACACCCTATGCAACACAGAGCTTATCCATAAAGATTGCCTCTTGCAAAGCAGTAGGTGCGGAAACTCAAGTTTGACCCCACCAGAGAGTCACAAAGTTTTGGGGTCAAAATGTGCAAAAGGGGGATACGTGCAGACTGAAAAATCCCATAAGGATTTTCCAGTTTTGGATTTCGAGTGATTTTTGAAAATACGCTAAAAACGGCTCTACTGCTGTTGTATTTGGGTATTATCCACTTTGAGAGTTAAAAAAACTGCAACGTTTTTCATTTTCTGAAAATTTCACCGCCTTGAGGTAAAACACGTTTCGAAGCCAATTTTCGTCCCATGACCCACCGTGTGTATAAATGGGGACTCACTCGAAATGCAAAACTGGAGAATCTTTATGGGATTTAACATGGGATTTTTCAGTTTGTACGTATGCCCCCCTTTGCAACTATTGACCTCAAACTTTGTGACCCTCCAGAAGGGTCAAATCTGAGTTTCCGCACCTACTGCTTTCAGAGAGTCAATTTTTATGGGTGAGGTGCGCGTTGAATAGGGTCTAGGCGCTGTGCGCCGCGGACACCTGAAAACGTCCCCTTGTTAGTTTAAAACTACACGGATGTCCTGAAGTTATTGCCACCCCCATTCAATAGCAGCTCCCTCTCTCAAAATTGAAAATTCACGACTGGCAATTTAAGAATTTCTAAAGAGAATCTATTCACCTTTATGCATCAGGTGGCTACTGGCTACTCGTACAAACAAAATCCTAGCAGTTAATCACTGAAAAATCATTTTTAAGAGTATATGTATATGAGTTAATGAATGAGACTGAAAACGTCACTTCCTACTTATAATTTCTCACGTTTTAGGGACTACATGCAACTTCACCACAGCAAGAACAGCAAAGTGTGCGATATTTGTCAGAGGTGCTAATTAGATATGTTCCATGGTAGCTCCTCATGCCCTCCAAGTTTATGATTGAGATTAACAAAAAAAACTGTGTGGGACTCGACCGTCCTCGAGGCTCTCACAAAATCGGGCCCATACGAATTGAATGCTAATTAGCTAAGGTCAAGATGTTTTGAACGAAAATATGTGGTATGAAAACAACAATTTCTATCACCTTTCATAGATAATTTTCCATATGACAACCTCGTACAAGTCAATGACCACCCATGATCGAGAGGTCATCCAAGAATTTAAATATTGCCAATCTTCAATATGCAAAATTGCAGTTTTCCGGCGATGCTCACCGGGTTGCAACACCGTGAATTTGATTGGTAGTGTAAAGTGTCGAGTTCTCTAAAAATCGAACTGCATACTACTCCCACGAAGCCACAGAAAACCAGTTTTTAGGTATCCACACTCATTCCAAATTCATAACTGGAAAATGTGTTATTTCGTATCGACAAACTCCCCCTCTGAACTGAGTGATGAAAACTTTGAAGGTTTCTTTTCACAGTCAAATCTGAATTTCGGCACCTCGAGCATTAGTAATAGGAGTCAGCAATTGGCTCGTGTCTCTATCATACAGGGTGCCCCAAAAACTATCTGTCACATTTGTTTTCCATCTGCAATTCAAACGTGTCAACTTAGAACAATTATTTTACTACCAACCTAAAGCTGAGACTTTGGCATTCAGTGTAGTTTACATAGTAGTAAATCATAAATTATATTAAAATTAAATTCAGTTAATTAAAGGCCTTAATTAAAAATTTATTTTTAAGCCCTGTAAAATTGATGTACAAGGCATACCGTGCGTAGTAGTTGCAAAAATGGTGGATTGTTACTAACAATAAATAGAGATAAAATGTAGACCATCGAGGTGGTTTTATCTTTTGAGCGCTGTTGGCTACCGTTCCACACTCAAGTATTGATTTCAGCGAGTAAAGATACTAGTCCTCACTTTCTCAAAGATTCCCAATAGAAGGCTCGTTGGAAGACGCAAATTTTGCATGCTAATTCTCATAATAAAATTTCCATTTTGGCTTTCACTCATTTTTTGGAAATTAGCTGTCCTTATCCACGCGTTCATTTGGGCATTCTGGTGAAACCGAACAATAGTGTACATATTAGCTTGAAGCGGTGCCAAAAGACCTCTAAAACACATTGTAGACTTTTAGCATATGCCTGTACACCATCTGGTTCAGGAGCCATATGTACTCACTGAAAATTCTTATTTAAGCCAATGTTAAACGTAGTATTATTTTTGCTGTATTGAATGTCCAGGAAACCAGCCGACGGGTCTAGGCGAGTATGGTTCTAGACGAGATCCCAAAGTCTCAGCTTTAGATTGGTTGATAGAAGAAAATCATTGTTCGACAACGAGGGATTTGGATTGTAGAGGGGAAATAAATCTGACATATAATTTTGGGATGTCCTGTGCATGGTAATTTGTTTTTGCGAGGGTTACATGTAAAAAAAAGTTCCACTAGTAGATTGGGAGCCCGTGAAGAATCGAAGATTAAACCTGGCCCTTTTTGATATGGCTGGAACACACTCCATTCAAAATTTTATATGCACTATTCCTTCGATGCCGTCCTCACGTTCTACTTAATCCTAACATTATATATTACTGGTTGGCTCTGCAATTCGGTATTCTTTCCCACGACAATTTCCCATTTATTGTTGCTGCCTATTTGTAATTGCAGTTGAGAGCTGTTCTGTTCGTACCATGCAGATTTTTGTATGACATACGCCCGTAGTGTTAGTGGAGAAATATTTCTCCCCGCGTTGATCCGAAATTATTTAATAACTTCTAACAAAATTTCAGTAAATAAATTTAGTTCTCGCTGCAGTGTTCAACTTACATAAATTCTCAAAGAGCCAAATTTGCTTATATACCACTGCGTTCCTTAGCAGCCCACGTTAGAACAGCATTAGAAGTGTCAAAGTAAAATGACTTAGTTATTCACCCTGTGTTACATTTTCGAGACTTCTACAGGTCAAGCGGTTGGATTTGAGCTTGACTATTTGAAACATAATCATTTATTAAGATGCTCTACGCTCTTAACTTTCCCCTACCAAAACCTCAATCCAGCGAATCTCTCGCTTTCCCCCTTCTAATGTGGTCTTAATAGAGACCCAATTTAGATGAACTGGCATTACTTTAATATTTTGAATCACTTCAGGAGTAATTGATTTGGTGATAAGATTCATTAGGATTATAGTTACAGAAGTACGTATAAAACAGACAATTCAGTTCAATGGCATAAGTGACTATATGTAACAGAAGTGATTAAGGCTTGCGATAAAACACGCTCTGGAATTGAAATTGTTTTGTTACATGGAAAATAAATCGAGATTGGGAATACGACATGACATGACGAAATGACTATCACAGTATATAACGTATTCAGGTATAACAATGTACAACATATAGCACAATGCAAACAATCAGTTCCATGCTCTTTACACCACAGATGACGCACACCTTCCTGGATAAAACTTAAAAATACAGTATACAATGACAAACAATAATAATATCTCATGTTATGCCCTGGCCCCTGGCATCCAGTCTCTTCATGGCTTTTCAAAAGCCGCGCGCGAAAGTTACATAAGGAAACTTCACAGTCTGTAAAAACTGGCCTACAATCTCCGTAGGACTTGGTCCAAGTGAATGGACAAATGAACGAAGGACAGTTCAAAGAAGGTTGGCTTATTGCTACTAGGCCATTAAATCACGGCGTTTGCGATATGTTAGGATGTCGTTCTTTCTCAGATGCGTTAAGGGGAAGGATTAAACGTGGATTATTATTGGGCAAAAGCGGCGCGTCTTCACCGTCATCGAGTGTGTGTGACGTACCAAGCGCTGTAAAAAGTAGACAGATCAAATGAGAATGCATCAGTCAAGTTAAGTGTATTATTAGCTCGTCGGAGAACGCGAGAACCGTTTGCGGTTAACTCAATGGTCATAATGAAAACTATATGTACTAATGTAGCTACCCCTTGCCATGTTGCCATTGGGTGAATTCCAATCGTTGTCCCAGACAGAAACAACATGACAAGGGGACATTCGCTAGCGCAGCGCAGAACATATTTCAAGGAGTCAAAGAACAGGTATAGAAAAACGCGACGAGCACAGAGAACTTATAAGCATGCATACAAAACATGTTGCTTTTTGCAGAATGTACGGCGTATTGGATCTGGGAAAAGTTAGTTAAACTAGCAACATTACAATTTTTGAACAGAGACCTATAAGCTGCGACAGCAGTAACTTTCCACGCCGACTCTACTGCGAAGGCAAAATTTCTCCAAAATCCTTACCTCCAAGACGCTTGAGCCACCTGGGCTTGTTCTCCCAATAGATGAAAATTAGGTAGATTGGGATTCCAGAAGCTACTATGATAAGAGCGACTCCAATTTCGTCCGCCGAGTTCAGCACAATCGGCACGGAGATCAGGAAGATGACGATACAGATAAAAAAAATTGGGAAGAATAAGCTGACCTGTATTTGTCACACAAATTTATTTCATGAGTTGACATCATTATTCATCCCTTGTGCAAACGAGCGATAATAGTGTAGTTTCGAAAATTCGTTTAAACTCCTCCCAGCCGGTGTACATCTGGTCTATATAATAGCCCAGTTATACAACCCGCGGTGTGGAGTCACGTAACCACCCTCAGTCTATGTATCTTTACAGTATTAGAAATTGTCAACTGCTCTGACCGCACAATGTATCAAGTTTAAGCTGAAATTGGATGATGATTGATCTCCTCGGACACCACTCCTCCCGCCAGTTCGGCTGGCTTTGTTAATCATAACACATGTGCTGAGGTTTAAATTCGTCTACGAAAGCAGAGTATCAGCTTCTCAGCGAGAGATTAAAATTGTTCTCACTAGCCCTGACTTGCTCTGCCTCGAATAGGAAATCTACATTCCCAAGCTTTAAATCGGAATATCTTTCTGGCCACGTGAGCAGTATCACATTCGTTCGGATGCATGTATAAGATTTTACACTTATACACGTTGTAAATTGCATGCTACGCACTCTCAGTTCTGTTGCATCACTCATCTTCGGCCCATCGCATGGTCCAGCAGCAGACCTTCACAGTGGAGAGGATTCGAATTAAATTCTTAATATTTCCCATGTCGAAGGATTTCCTCAAAGATGAGTTATGTTGTTATGAATGAGTTCATATAATCATGCAACAAGTGTCACACCAGCTAAGAATTGGTGCGTGAGCCTACTCTTTGGGTAAATGGACGACTGACACGAGCAAGTTATGCTGAAAAACGAGCTGTACCCTAGAATACCCCATAATCCTTCACGGCCGATTGACACACATATACATATCTCTCTACTTTCCCTCCATAATCGGGCTCTTTTCCTCAAGGATGACTGCAAAGTCGAGTATATCTGAGGATTGGGAACCGTACTGCATAATACGCATAAATCAGAATGCTGCTCCATTACAAATTAATGTGAGTTATACGAGTAAGAGTATAGTACCCTAATTGGCCTCTTCAAGTCGGGCTGTCGGTAGCGCAAATAGAGAAGACCAGCCACGGACAGTCCCCATGATGAAGCCTCCACGAAAGATGAATAATTGATGAGAACGTAGACGTCTTTGACGACAAGCATTACAATGGAAAGCACTCCCTGGAACCGAATAGAATGTCAATTCAAAATTTATCTCATTTACAGTCATTCCTCACAAGGAATGGGTGGAACACAACGTACCAGAAATATGAGTGCTGGGATAGGCGTAAAAGTTTCCACATTAATGAGTGCCAGCGCACGTGGCAGGTGACCTTCTCTGGCACCGACGAAAACTAGGCGGGACGGGGCATAGATGGAGCCGTTCAATGCTCCGAACGTGGAGCACGCCACAAACACCGGCATGATCCATGACATTACGCCCAACAACCGGTCACCGAAAGTCTACGTAATCGCAGATCGAGCATGTAAAAGGCACTCGCAAGCGGATGTTTCATACTCAGAAATCAGAACTCACCACAGCGACGGCATTGGAAGCTAGAATTTCCATCTTGGTGAGAACCACAAAGTACGCAAGGTTGGCTAATGTGTACAAAAGGGTGACGACGGGGATGGAGATCCAGATAGCACGTGGCACATTTCTGCGAACGCAAGTTAGCTGTTAACGTTTACATGCTCAAATACATAATTGTTGTCACAAATCCTATTGTAACAGTAAAATTGAATAAGTTAATGTTGTCTCCGTACTTCACTTACGGCAAGTATGAACTGGGTACATAAATTTGATTGACATTCTTGAGATATATCACTTACTTGTTGGGCTCTTTCACCTCCTCAGTGACAAAGTTCAAATAATTCCTGAAAACCAGATACATACAAAGGGTAATCCTATAACTTCCTTGAATTCAAATCCAACAGTATCATCTAACATGAATGTAGACGCCATCAAAATGTTCCTAGCATGCCCCACTTTTGAACACAATTAAGATAACCTCTGAATCTACTGCAGCTTCTCAAGATTAATTTAATTTATACGGAGCATCTCAAAAAACTTGTGCCTTAAATCTCCCCATACTTCGATGTCTCTGCACACGGAAGTTCCACATGCATTAGGTTGGACTTGCATGCTTTTAGACTAGCCGAGCTGCACAACGCGAATCAAAGCTAGTGTTCACAAGTAAACCTTGCCCTTGAACGATAAGTTCCATTCACCAACACTGTGAAAGAGCATTTATGCGGGACAACATCATATCATACATCACCTTCTGACTGAATCCTTCTCGCGGTGAAACAGCTTAGTTATCACATTCGATGGGAATTATAGAAATAACGAGCCGAGCTATAATAGTTGCACTGGCAATGACGACTTCATGTAATCTACTGTATTCGAAGTGTTTTCATCTAAGATAGCCCTCTACTAATCATCATGGCACAATCACATATATAGAGCTACCCGAAATGCACTCACCATCCGGCATACGAAAAGAGCCCGGAGTAGAATGCAAGGGCAATTTCCCCGGGTTTCTGTTGAGTGTCCTCAAAAGGATTGGACAGATTATCTGTGGTTCCCAGACACAGAGCAACCAGACCCGCGATGATAATTATAACCAAAGCGAGCATTTTCATACTGGTGAATACGTCTTGGAGCCGAGCGGACCATTTAACATTGTAGCAGTTGATTGCCGTCAGTAGCGCTGTACGTGTAGTCAAATGAGAACACTATAGTGAAGCAGTTGTTGTTGTAACCGTTGGTGTGAACACACAAAAGAAGGGGTATTTAAGACCGGAGTTAATCAAAACCTCACAATGACACGACGCACTCACACACACACACACACACACACACACACACACACACACACACATATAACATACAATACACCATAATGGTGTGGAACTGAACTATAAAGCTATTTTTTACATGCATTCATTAGATCAGTTAGATTAATTTAGAGTCAAGCTGTCAAAGCTTTCATTAAAGACGCAGATAAAAAAGTCATAATGTCAAAGAAGAGTTCATGAATGGAGAATCACGGTGATCATTTAAAGGCTCCACGCATGAATGAGTTTGAACTTCATCCGGTCCAGAAGCGCGCGGCCTGTATCCCCTTCATCACTCGCCTTTCGCACTGGATAACATTATGGAACAGTTATTGGGTCCTACACTCAAGTACTCATGCACACATATTCCGAGCATACTAAATATATTCTAGTAATAACAAATCAAAGTTAAATGCGATCCCATAACATACCTATAACAACGGCGCTCAAGAGCCTCACGGCAAGATCTGGCGGCTCACACTCGGGCCAGAACGGTTGTAAAATGTAGGAAGAAAACGTCAAGCCTAAAATGGCATTCCCCGTCGGCACAATGATGACCAAGGCCACCCACAGATACAAAAAGGCAGGGAGCGGGCCGAATGACTCCAAAATGTATGCATAGTCTCCTCCAGACTTTGGAATCATGGTTCCTGGTAAGTGTCAATGCACAAGTCACGTTAACTCCCCGCATTCATTTATCATATCAGAGTATCATGAGCGCCTCCCCACCGCAATGTGGCGACTGAATCTTAATAAATATTGCTCACTCCTTAACAAGCTGATGATAAGGAGAGGGCAGTGATACTGTCAGAACTGATCAGCGTCGGAGATGTGTAAATCACACGCTTATCGAAAATGCATAATAAGTCATTTCAAGACATGAACCCATCATGTTGTTTGTAGTGCATGTGTGGCATTGGAAGGACATGGGCTAGAGCATGCTCGGTCGCCTCCTTTAGTAGACCATATTTTTCAGATGGCCATGATCCCGAAAACCTGCCAGCGTACTACACATTTTGAATCACAGGCTTTGTGCTGACTAGAGAGTTGCAGAATCGAAGTATTATTACTGCACATAGATGTAATGATACGACTATCCTTAAGAACAGCAACAAAGTGAACACACCTAGTTCAGCGTAGCATAGTGCCCCAACCATGGACATCAGACCAGACAAGACCCAAACGATAAGGGCTAAACCAGTGGACCCAGATTTGAGCAGAACACCTTTGGGTGAGACGAAAATTCCGGCTCCTATGATCACACCCACTATAATGGCCACCCCATCCAAAAGCCCCAACTCCTTCTTCAACTGGACCGTGTCTCCCTGCTGAACAAGCATTGAGGATTTAAAGCGAATAAAATCAATATCGAAAATTCATCATTTCACCTCACATGGAAAGGTCATCTGTATTAAATCAATAGGGAAGGATTCGAAGTCCCATGCATAAATTACTAACAAGGAAAATTTAGCGATTGGAAATGCTGTAGTAAGGTTTGCACGGGTTTCATTTGAGCTCTTGGAAAATCATTTGGTCCAGGAATCGATAATAAGCTTTTATTTCTACGCCTCACGATTTTAAACCGTGATGCAATTATGGTAAGGAGTGCTCGGGATATGCTGAGGGTGCAGCTTGTATCCTACAACCATTGTTGGCAACTTTGATGCTGCACTGCTGGAATTCAAATGAGGCACTCGTAGCTATTCCCTATCAACATCAAACTTTGCGTAACTGCTTGCAGCGTCTGCAGTTCTTAACATTGAAAGATTGTACTGATAGCCTCTGCAAAGATTGGATGCACGCATACAGAGTTCTGTACTCACCTCATTGTTTTGTTGCAGAGCCTGACTCTCCGGGGTTCCCTGGTCAGCATCTCGTGATGGCCTTGAATTCTTACCCATTTTATTGGGTGGGCGTACTTATAATATAGGCTGAAACATGTAGAAGAGATCATCATTAGCAACTGATACAGATATCACTATTTCATCAGTATTCCAATCTGTCTGCTACCCTCCCGCATCCACCATTTGAAGAAGTCGTCAAGATGTAAGTGCATCAAAAGGCAACACACAGAAGCGCTTTATTTTGCGCCCAATTCCTGACGCACTGGCTGGCCCAGGAAAATATAAAATACAGAGGAATAAAGGGCAGAATGGCCACTGTAGGTTATACTTTAATTTGAAACCTTCAGGTTGCACTGCCCTTTATCAAATAAGATTGCTTCAAGTTCATAATCACCACCAATTCATGTTGTTTTTGTTTTCAGCGTGGCGCTGATTCTCATTGAATGAATCCTACGAACCATACTGGGCAAGACAGAGTTTCATTATCAAGAGAAGCATTCACGATCTTGGTGATAAAGTGAGTTCGTATGAGCGTGATGATAATTTATCATCCCTGTATTATCGCTGAACCTCACTGAACTCTCATACACGTGCAAGAAGACCGGTTTCCCCAAAAATACTAACGTGCAGTCACACACATATAAACATAAACATAAGCTTCTGCCTCTTTTATTTCAACTTACCGTCTTTCTACACTGTCTGGATCGTTTATCATGTCTCGTTTCCTTTAATGGCGGATGCGGATCACGTGAAACCCATCTGAATTATACTTCAATCAGACGTTACTATAAACTGTAGCCTCGACTCGACCATGAATACTGGACCAGTAATAGTCTCGCAAATGAACATATCTATATCTGAAATTGCCATTGCTACACCAATGCCTCTTTTCGAACATCAGAAATTAGTGTCACGATTTGGATGGAATAAGCTCTCAGTCAATCCTATTAGCATGTAGATGACAAAATGCTACGACAAATCAAATTAGTGCGTACTTGCTTCGTACTATGTGCAAAAGGTGGGAAATAAGAGCAGGTTTCCAGACCGCAGTTCTCAAATGCTATGGTACTATTCAGTTAGGACAAAATTTATCCAGTTTAAGCAGAGCTCCAGTACGGTGACGCGGAATGTACTAGAAATGTAACATATTTGTGAGTGAGCGCTAGCTTGACAGACCCGTTCCATCTTATTTCTTGGCAGTTCCTACTATCTTTTCTTTAGCGTAGGCGCTAACGCTACGGTCCTTCTGTCAGTACGAACTCAACACAGCGTATTAAAAAGGCTGAAGTGATCACGCAAAATCACAGCAAGTAACTCTGGCAGGTGAAAACCAAAGCTGGTCGAATTTCCTGATAACCTTCTCAAGCATATACATTTACATCTTGAGATGCATGTGGTTGCCGAAAAAATCCATCAGGCAACTGACTTTGTGCGTATGTGAATCTCACGAAACCTACCCCTCTTGAGTAGTAGAAAAACTGTGGGGAAGGAGAGAAGAAAGCCTGCAGCACATAAACAAATATGAGCGGGAACGACCACATTAACAATTTTGACACGACCCTGGCACACTGTGGCTAAGGGGTTGTCCAGATATGGCTTACATATTTTTTGTCCAATTTTTCCCTACCTTACCTAAGAGTAGAAGTAACAATAAAAGTGATATGAAATTTTCAGCCGACTCAATCCCATGGTTCAAACCCTAAAGTGTATTCAAAACATCTGGCCGACTCCTTTGTTATAAGACATGGCAAATCACAGTTTCTAATCGATATTCAAATTTGTCCCTTAGAACACAGTTACCGCATCACAGGGGCTTCGTCGGGTAAGCCCGTCGTTAGGAAGCTAGCTTGCTGTGAGACAAGTACCAATAGGTTCCATCTTAAATAGAATTGGAGCAGACAACATTACAGAAGTGGGCCATTTCAAGAATAATAATAATTAATCCATCATTATATAGGAAAATGTTGCACCTAATCAGTTCATTAATTCCAAAATTCATAAAATGTATCTTTATAGCGTAAGAGGACATTTGCTCGAAGTACGTGATCATCCCAGACGTTGGCCCTGATTTTCTAACTCAAGATTTGAGGTTATCAAACGGCTTAAAACTCAGATAGCCGGCAAGGCTCATTCCCAAGTAAGAGTTGGAAGGTTAATTTTATGTCGTCTGCCGTATATAATACCATGAATTTCCAGCCAACGTTCAACGTGTTCATCCCTTCCCTTATCTAACGTCAAGTATTTGCCCGTCCTCAACAGTATTCGCCTTTCATACTTGGTCTGAGGTAGTGGGAGGAACGAGAAATGTCAAATGTTCCATGCTGGTCTTGGACGCGACGCGATGAGATAATGGAGAACCACATTGTAATCAAGCTAACTGTACTACGTCCTATAAGCCTTCATAACCTACAATCACTTTCCCTGTCAAAAACAGGGTCTTCCCTCGTGAGTTATCATAATCAGTCTATTGTAAACGAATGTAAGAACGGGGCGATTTTCCCGCTGCGTTGCCAAAGGTTAGGCCCACATTTAAATTCTGACTCAAACATTGGGACAACACGGCTTAAAAAATTCCGTACTTGACATGGCAATTTCCATAGCTTACAGCGATATAGACCTCTATAGATCGACTTTTCTTTGGACCAAAACCACGTGCTTCGTACCGTCGCTTCGTGTGGATTACTGGTGAGTTTCCATGCATGCCCATGAAATCCGATGCCGTAGTGGACATGGAAACATGATGTGATGGGGCTTCTCCTAGATTCGAATTTCCATCAATGGTGGAAGGTTACGGAGAAACTTCACAATTACATTCCGACTACACTCTGAACGAATACGAAAGGTAGAACGCAAACCAACCGGCTTCTCTGAGCCTTGCCCGCCAGCTTCGTCTCATGCATTACCTTCGCCTTCAACCCACGCCGCCCAGGCCACCTTCTATAGTACCAGGCGGAGGAGGCAGCAACGTGAGCATGAGCTCCCTGAATACTTTTGACCACACTTCATCCTTCGTTTGCTTGAGCTTAAAAACAGGTCACACAGGAGGACATTGGGGTGGATTGTTATCTGCTATATTGCGTTCCCTGTTTATTTACGTGTTTTTCTTCTCCACACTTACAACTACGCATAATGAAAGCAAAACTTTCTCACCAGTGATGTAACTGCCTTGTAGCGAACTGTTTGATGTCTTGAGCCGGTATCAACAACGTGCTTTAGGAAGAACCGTGCGCTTAGAGGTTAATGGCTTGCGTGTGGAATATCCGTATACGTATGTTTGTGTGTAACACTACGATTTTTTGATGTGGCGGGATTATGTGAGTGCGTGAAGGAACGTTCACACTGGAACTGGAGGAAGACACAGTTTTACCAAGCTACCATTCAGAATGAATCCAATTGTTGCTATGAACTCCCTGTACCATGTACAATTTTTTGAAGTAGCAGTCACACAGGCAAGGATCGCAGTCAGAGATCGTAATCGGCTCTATTCCCTCCTCACGTGGTGAGACCTATAATCTCTGTTCCTGTGTCTCGAACGAAATACTTTAAACGAAGGAAGTTCGGTTTCGTTAAGTGGAGAGGGTCAAAATAGAGACAGTGTAGATTTTGTTAAAATAATTACGAAAATGAAGACACTAGCGGTGAAACTTAAAAATGAAGAATAAATAATGGGAATGAGAAGAACCGTCCCGAACTGGCCATGAGAGAGCCGTCGTCTATTTTTCAGCAATACTTCTGTTGTGGATAGTCTGACTGCCCCGGCGGTTCTGAGGTGGTGAACCGCTCTGTCTCATATATTGGCCTGCTTGCTGACAATCAACTTCTTCGTGTGACACCCACATAATCGTATACAGTCAGTCAGTGCTTCCATGGCGGTATGACTAGCAGCGTCTGAATGGACACAGATCCCCTGCTCAACCCATGCCATATGAGTTCTTATTTCATATGCAGATCGGAGTACTACATATGATTATTATGCCCCCAGTCCAAGCAGCAGACGAATTTATGTTGTATGGGTGCATCGTCGTTTACGGACGAAGCTGTAACCACATCATATATGAATGAGACTGTGGTAATTTCTCAGTGCACGGGCGATCTATAGAAACAGAATGAAACATATTGAAACTAAGCAAAGACCATATGAGTATGAATAGGGGATGTATATAGCTTACTTAATTGTACTGTATAGGTTTGCACGCATGTGGCGACCAGCTTGAACTTGTAGTTCTGGATAAATTGTCTTGTCGTCATTAGCTTGATTAAAACGGGATTAAGAAGTCATTATCACGACGCACAAATTCCCTACGTATCCTTCGCAGCGTGCTCCATGCTCAAAGGTTCTTCACAAGTCCCTCTCTACTACAGGAAGGTGTGTGTATATGAACTTCGACTCGATCGCCAGGCGCAGCTATTAAATATATTGCTACGCATTATCAGGAATAATTTAGAAGTCTACCAATAGCGTGCAACTATTCGCAAAACGATTGCAACTTTCTTCAGTACTGAAAATAATAATCACGAGTCATGATCGGTTATTGCAAAAAGATCACAAATATAATGATCACATGCGGTGCATAGTTAAATCAGGGAGCAATTCAACCTAAAAGGTTCCTTCGTTCAATCAATAATTATTGCTTTAATGCTGCCGACTCATAAAATAATATACCTTTGCCAATACCACCAGCTTCGACGTAATTATATCATTATATGGATAAAATGCATGATGAGATGATGACAAACAATGTGAAAATTACATCATTCTGTCTCAGTCCTGTGATCACGCAGGAAATACATGTGGGCAGACATTGCACTATGGAGGAAAAGTTCAGAGCCAAAGTATTTTGAGTGTGGAACACTCAATACTCATTGAACTTTGAGAAAGAACCGATACAGTCTCACATGTATTTTAGATGTAAAGCTACAAATGTTTCAAACGGAATCATCATGATGCGCTGAGCAATACTAAATACTAAATTCCGAATTAAAAAATTCCACTACTTCAACTTAAGATTTGAACTCCATTCTAAATAATTCGGCAGTCTTTACTGAACACCATGGAAAGTATTACACAAGTCCGTAGATTGACTTGCATGCTCCACCCAAGTTTCCAATAATTTAACAGTCAATACGAATCCATTAAAAATTTAAACATACAAATTGACACGCTATGTTGTGACGCTAGACCTTTATCTGATTCGTGAATACCCCGAAAGTATTACTTCACAGAGCTAGTGGTGAGACTCTACAAGCTTAACTCGTTTGAAAAGGTGAAAACTCTACTCTTCCAAAAACAAACAAGTCTGAAAAAATTCAGAAGGTGATCAGCACGGAGATAAGATGCAGGGTCAAATTCTTGGATGACGGTGAAGATGAAAGAACCACTTACTTCAGACGTGAAGGCAAGGCTGCATCTAATGCATGGAAAAGCACGCATTTATTCGTACATACGAAGTGTAATTATTGTACTGATTTGATGCAGTAACACAGACAAAGCTCATATTCGATGACGGGCATTAATAAGTTGCTGATAACGAGTGCTAAGGCAATGAGTAACCATGGCCTGAGCCCAAACGCGAAATAGAATTTCATACTTGATCGAGGTTGAAAATAAAAGTTGAGCCGTCTTCTGAGGCTGATACAAATCTTGTCCCATCCCTTCGAATCAAAGAACAAAAACATGTTCAGTCACACCGTTTCACCTCACTTATACTGGCATTACACTTCACGAATTGATGTGCCTCACAGTCATAATAATGAGATAAAATATAAGAAATTTCTTACTTGGAGATGGCCAAATCCAACACTTCTGAACGATGTCTTCCATAAAGTCGTTCAATTTTGCACGTTCTCGCATCAATAGCCCGAACCACGCCATCAAGACCGCCAGTATAAAACACTGGGGATTTCACATCCCAAATAACCTTCGTAAGCCCGGAATCTTGCTTCAAACGGGCACGCTCCGTCTACGTATATAAATAGGATGTAGTTACAGAAAAGGTTAGAAACATTCATTTTTCTGTTATTGCAATACGGCCAATCCATTGCCCATCATTGTCTTATTAGTTTCAGTCTTTTTAGTTTTCAAATACATGATATGCATAATTAATGTGGAAAAGATACTTACCAGGGTGCCAACATCCCACAGTACCACATTTCCAGAAACTGTTCCAGCTGCTAGGTAATCCATATTTTTATTTGGACAAAAGGCGATGCTTTCCACACTATCTGCGTTGCCATCCTCATCACTGTTTTCGTCATTTCCTCCGGACGGCGAACTGCACTGAAGAGTGCCCAACATCTACCCAGAGAAACATGAATTGGAACACTCAAAGCAAATTTCAAGTTTCGCATATTCTTCAGTAATGACGTTTCGTAATCTTTTGTACTTTGCCAGTTTGCGTGTTGTAGACATGACACCTCCCTCTGAAATTACCGGTAGCTACGATCTGGTGATTTTGGGATTTATCAATGGATAAAACAGCACAAGAACGGGACGTAGGATTATACAGTGTGTGTTGGACTTGGCCGGACTTAAGATCAAAAAGCTTCACTGCTCCGTTTTCATATCCTGCGACCAAACGCTTACCTACAAATTTTTAACAAGATAATTTGTATTTAGTGTTTTCCACGCCAAAAAGTCCATTCTAAAATTAGAAACCACTTGAACCAGTCCACAAAGGTGGTCTTACCATCAGGCAGTAATGTAGCGCATTCACACTTGGAGGGTCCCGCTGTTAATATTTTACAATCACCACTAGGCACCTTCCACATATAAATTGAACCGTCTTCACAGCCAGCAAACAGGACATTGCTGCCAAAGTGCCAGAAACTCCACTAAAAGAATTTACAACTCTGTTATTTTTGTGCCAAGTCGTTTTAAGTTTTAAATCTTGAAAATACACTAACCGTCAAGTCCCCAGTTTCTAATGAAAGCACAGCAGGAGTATTATTTTTCATAGTCATTGTCCTCCAAACTTTGATTATTCCAGACAAATCCGCACTAGAAAAGTATGACGAATCGTGACTGAATGATGCACTTATCACGGAATCCTGAAGTCACAAAACTCTACTTGTCACCTTTGCAAAAACTAACAACCTCCAGTTTTATTGTGGAGAACAAACTGACCTTATGACCCCTGCATTTAAAAACTGGAAAGCGAGATTCGATGGATGATGAATCCCACACATTTGCAACATCATCTTCTCCGCCTGTTATTAAACGCTGAGAGGTGGAATCAAATGAGCAGGAAAAGACGGCTGCATCTACGAAAGATACAGAATATCAACACGCATCAATAATTACCTGCAAATTACACAATTATGTCCAGTCGCTAATAACTACCTTGGTGGCCCTTCAAAATTATATCCGGTTTCTGCCCCGTGAACGCTTCCAAGCCCATTCCAAGAGAGTCTGAATCCTCCCCTTCGTCTTCAACGTCAGCCAACTCTCCCAAATCGGTACCGTAGTTACCCTCATCTTCATCATCGTCGTCGAGGTCTTCGTCATAAATGACTTCTATCAAATCGTCGTCAATATTTTCCTCGTCACTATCATGGTCAGGATTATGGCCAGAGCTGTTTGACGGCACCTCCTTCGAGTCCACGTCCATTGCGGCTCTTGTGGGTAATAAGCCTTAAAACATAAGAAACCAAATTATAAAATAGATAATTGCAATTTAGAACAACTAATAGACGACAACAACGGGCTCACGCGTCAAGTCCTACCTCCAGTCAAAACTGAATGTGCCGTCAACTAGCAATTCACCAACAACTTTAATACTAACTAACAAGTAAGCTTGTAAACTTGTAAGCTCTGCGGCTAATGCTCGGTTTCGACGTTGTTTGAATTTGGATAAAATTAATTTCATCGCATTGTCAGATGTGCTCTGAGGGAAGGCAATTCAACGACAATATCTCAATTCACACCGATCATGCTGTCGCAATCGCAATTGTATAGTATTCCCTACCTGGAAGATAAAATTATGGAAACTCATTGTCGTTTGGACCAAATGTCTTTCCTAGCGTTACATATATAGAACCACAGGGAGTATAGCACGCACTCATACTTTACGCTAGTCATAGATTTGGTCGTCAGTCGCCATCTCCCCCACAGAAAATAAACCGCGCATACCTGAATTGGATCAGCCGGTTTTATCATCACTATTTCGCCTCTCGAGATTCCTTACAAGTAGTGGTCTACAACTTATAACAACAACAGTGCTACGCCAAATAAGTTGGTCTCCAGGCTTAACACTTTCTTAGATCAAATATTTAAACAACATTTGCCTTCTGATATTTTTATCCCTTATCTATGAAAGGAAAGAACCGAAATATTTGAAAACGAAGAAGTGTTGGCCAAAGGAGGAATACATCAAGCAGCAAAGTCACAAGCCACATGAACAGTGTGACCCTAGAAGGGTCAGGGCAAGAGCCACCGCTGGAGTAGATAAGAAAGTACATCCATGTGGTATAGTGACGCATGAATCCCATAAGGGTGGCATCAAGAAAAACTAGCACTCCAAGAAGACGATAAAGGCCTCCAGATAAGAAATGTGTGGATCTTGGTATAACTGTGCACACTACATCTTGAAAAAGCTGCAAGTGTAGGCTGAAATAATTGAAGTAAAATATCATAATTCTATTCTTTGTGACACGCTACGACAGACGAGTGGACACTGTTCAAGCAGTATCAACTCATTTTGGCCAAGGTTGTAAGAAGCTACGACGGACTGGGCCAGAAGGAAAAAATTTAGCGGCCGAAGTTTAGAAACTTAATTTTTGCGAAATCCTCAAAATGGTGTGGCTCTCAAGAATAGTTTCCATTGCCACCCGATCACAGCACATAAAAGTGAATGTGGCGGAAACGATCAGATCTGGAATTCAGACCTATAGGTTTTCAACGTCTACTCTAGCTGCAGGTAATGGCATGAAGTTATTGATTTAATTAAGCGACCAATCATATTTCAACTAGATTAACCTTTGAATAGTTTTCGCCTCGCCAACATGATAAATCTTATGTGAATGGGATTCCAGCCAGAAAATTCTCGGAGAAGCATGAGTGGGTTGATATGAATGGAAACGTTGGCACCGTGGGAATTTCTAATTATGCTCAAGACTCCCTCGGAGACATTGTTTACGCCCAACTGCCGGACGTAGGAGCAGAATTCGCGATTATGGGTGAGTTTACTACGAGATCGCAGTAAGCGTAAATGGTGTATTTATAGCTGCATAATCGGTAATATCTAGATGAGTGTGGAGCCCTTGAGAGCGTGAAAGCAGCGAGCGAACTCTACTGTCCGGTCTCCGGTAAGATCACGGAAAAGAACCTTGAAGTAGAAGGGTCACCTGGTCTAATTAATTCCTCTTGCTACGAAAAAGGTAATTATTACGTTAGATACAAGTTTCACGTTTACCATTGTAGATCCGCTGCTGGAATATAATTGTTTCTTGCACGTCATCTATATAAACTAACGCTTGTTCATTGATTTGCACACTGGTATATCGTAGTTACTGAAGTGATTTCTGTTTAACAGGATGGTTGTTCAAGATAGAGCTGAGTAAGCCTGAGGAAATAAATGACCTGATGAACGAAGAAGAGTATGAAAATTTTTTAAAGGATCAACAAGAGTGATTTTTTTTGGTTTTTCTGGAAGCTATCAAAACACTTCAAGTTCTGTGTTGGCAAAAAGTCTGTCATCGATATCAAATAATATATGGCTTGCATTCGTTGACTTCCAAACTCGTAGTCGAGACATGCATGTACGGAATTCTCGGGTAAGGAATATTCGGGATTCGAGTGATGTTTGTAAAAGCATAATGACAAGCAATTCATTAAAGACAAATCGTATCCACTAATTATGAGGTTGTATTCATTCATTACGGGCTGCTTCAACAGTTCAACGTTCAACAACAGAGCTCAGTTCAGGAACTTTCTTTCCATTTGCAACAGTATAATCTAAATTCATTTCATATTGCTCGAGAATGACGGATTCAGACTTCAGTTATTGAAAGTTATTAAATAGGACGGCGTTCTAATATACTGATACCCTTAATACACTATAGAAAAGCAGTAAACATGCTGGATGTTGCATAAAATCTAGTTACCGAATGCTCAACAAGCAGTCTCCAGAAGACTGATCCACCACGTAATGGCAGACTTACTTTGGGCACAGGTTAAGCAATTGTGTACGAAGTGAAGCACGTGGCAACAATAAATTTCCACTCCAGTTCAAAGGTATGTCCTGTTTTCAAACTCTGTAGTCTGTAGAAACTATTATATTTTGCACTTCCAGCACAAGGTTGCAATTCACGTTTCCTTTAGCTCAGGAAAACATTAGTCGTCGTCGACACACGCTTCACTCGTTGTAGGGACCCAGTGTTCAATTGCGAAGGCATACTCCAGCAGCCACGTTCTGGTTTAGAACCGTGTGCCGACGTTGCCGCATGAGTGGGGATTAAAAGGAGCTGTCCCTAAATGCCGCCATCAAAATTTCCGAAATATAGGGCCCACTCACCCCCAATGATGACGAAAGTAAATATTGCAGTAAATGGGAGAGCTTTATCGACTCACTGATCCCCTGGGTGAAGATATTAGTGGACAGTCCCATGTTAGAGTTCACATGTTCTTGCGAATTCTACGGGCACACCGCTCGCTTCTTAAGATTTGCGCGGGGATTTTCCCACATAACCTAATGGAATGGGTGTGCCCCGTCACATGCGAGAAAAAATCTTTTCATACCTGCAAGCTTGCTGTAAGGATTTAAGTTGACCGCCTGGCCATTTGTTCGTCTGCCTGTAGCCACAGTATCTTCTGAAGTCGAAGAAGTTCTATCTTCCGGATAGAAATTTGTCAGTTGGGTGTCTGACGCTTTCAGACACGACCCTATCAAAAATTCAAGATAAATCGCGTGATTCAAGGTCATCCGATGACCTGACGAAAATATTACCAGGTCTTCACCAATCGACAGGGACCCCTTAGGGACATAGCTATTAATATGAGTAAACCCAGGTGAAGTCAATGGAGGTCACAGCTACCGATGACTTGTCGAACAACTGATTTGAATTTTGCAATCGGATCATCACTGATCGGAAGTGAAGGAATGACGCTCAGAAACTGGTCAACATCAGTATCAGTCAGGTCATTGGGTGGTCATCGATGACCTCCTGCTTGTGAAACTTCTTCGGTAAATACCAATGGCTGGTCAATTGAGAAAAATTGTCCTGTATACGTTTCACATTATGATTTTGCATATCTCATTGGGCTAAATTGTTTAAACTGGTATGTCTGGTTAGATGTGCGCGAAATTTTTGCGGTAAAATATTTCATTACATCCAGGTGTGTAGCTTGTAGTCATTGGATAATATTAACTCCGTTGTAACGCTCGTTTGCCCAACACACTGCAGTTTGAGACTGTGGCTCGTTATCACCAGCTTCAAACGAAACCATCGCGTTTGCTGCAGCTGGAAGGCGTAGTTTGAATAGCCTATCACGACCGACGACGAACTATTATTCAACTTGGCAGTGTCGCTGTGGGATAACCTGCGGGGGCACACCTCTGGAATAATGTAGTGACGATAAACCAAATCATTTGAATGCAGTGGAACAGACAGTCATAGAGCAAATTCCAAGAGATTTTCAATGGTTACAATCCATACTGCTACTATTTTCAATTCGGGGTCCACATGGTTCGACTGATACTTTCTGAGGAATATTTAGTGTCGAGGATTTTGGCTTATGTGGAATCTAAAAGCAATCTGAAGGTATTCCTTTTGAAGTAATTTGTGGAGTAAGACGTCACCTGGAACGCTTGTTAGACGACAACATTATTTTCGGTTAACTGGAATACCATAGTTGACAGCCATGGGAAGAGTACGAAATGATAAGCAGGAAGTTCATCGTTCGGGACCATTGAAGCAAACTAATAAGAAACACAAAACTGGACGACACCGAAGCAAAGGCGTTATAGACGTTGAAACTCGAGGTATAGATTAAAAATAACAGTACTTGAAGCGTCGTAAACAATGTTGTGTGAAATAATTTGTGCATTTCGGATGCTCTAGCTAATACATTGGATTTCGTTTGAAATAGGTCGTGTTGGGTCTGTGGGTTCAATTTCCAAGCGGCATAAACAAGTGTTGGCTCGATCGGAGAGAAGGAAGCAAGCAGCAGCACTGCGGGACAAGAAAGTTTATGATGTACTGGATCAAAAACGTCGTTTGGGAGGTCAACGAGGGGCCTCAATTCTTATCTCCATCATACCACTGTCCAGTTGCTCGAATCCGAATCGAACTCTCAAACATTTCATGGACACATTGAAAAGTGACGTTAAGATTGTGGGGCAGACTGGAGATCATGTACACTTGAAGTAAGAAAAGTTTTGAGAATGATTACGTTTAAACAGATGCAAATTATGTATCATGTAATGCGTTTTGTTTGTTTTCAGGCTGGGAAACGGGAAGAATGTCACTCTCTGTGTACCGCCCTCTAAGGACGTGTGGGCTTTGCTTGATGTGATGAAGGTGTCAGACGTCACTCTCTTTCACTTGCCTGTACTCGAACCACTCTCCCCGGAAGCAATGACACTTTTGAAGCTTGCTCGGGAGCAGGGTATAACAACCCCATTTATTGGAGTTACCTCTCCTTTTTCTAAGGTAGGAACATTAGTAATTATGATGTCTACATTCAAAAGTTATACCAAACCATGTTAATCGATTGTTAATCTGTTCGGATTGATCATTTAGTTGGATGAGAAAATGTTCTTGAAGAGTATTGCGAAGCTCTTTGTTCCCGTAACGAAAATATTGGCTCTGCAGAACCGAAATCAACTGTTGAATGCTTTCCGGATTATGACAGTCGCCAAGCAACTGATCCCTAAGCACTGGTCAATGCGATCTGGCATGCTGATTGAAGCCTCTAATAGCTACATGCTTACCCCGGAGTCCGCTCGCAATGTTATACCGACTATGCCGGTGGAAAAGCCGGTAAGGGTGCTTCAAGTGGTGGGGACTGTAAGAAGGCAGAATTTGAACCCGAAGCGGACGGTTCACATCTCAGGCATAGGTGATTTCAAAATCCTTCGGATAGATGTTTCCCCAGTGACCGAGGGAGGCAACACGGAACCGGACTCGTCAATGTCCCTACATCAAGTTGATGTCCCAGCGCGGTACATATTTGATCCGACCAATGAAGACGTGGAGGTTGACACGGAGGAAGAATATGCCGAATCTCAAATGGACAGTGATGATGCGGAATCGATAATGTCAGAAACTGATGCCATGGATGTAGCTATTGAGAGCATTTTTGGTAGTAATCCGCCGAAGCGAGGAGAGGGTGTGGAGGTAACTTACACAGTCGATAGTAATTCAATGAGAAAAAGTCTCGACGGAGAAGATGGGGGATCGAAAAAGAAGTTGCCCAAGGGTACCTCTTCATATCAAGCTGACTGGTTACCCGACTCAGATTCCGATGGAGAAAGCCTAATCGAATCAGATGAGGACTTGGAAGTCGATGACAACTCTCAGTCACAAGAAAATATGAACGAGGAGGATGATGATTGGGAAGAGGAACAGCAGCAACTGAAAATAGCTCGAGGTATGATTGTGTTTTCACTAATTTGCCAAGAACTAAGGGTAATATCTGCATTAATTTCCTGCAGAGGCAAGGACAGAGGCAGAATTTCCAGATTGGATTGACACACCAATGGACATACCTGCGAAAGTTCGGTTTCAACGGTATCGTGGACTCCAGTCTTTTAAAAAGTCTGCATGGGATCCTTATGAAAATCTTCCGAAAGAGTACTCCAAGGTTTTCCAGTTCCAAAATTTCCGTCAGACTTATAAGAACGTGACAAATGAAACGCAGGATGGATCAGGATTTGTTCCGGTAATAATGCTATTAATTTCTTCTACTGCAATCTAGTTACAATTTTTGTAGATTATTGATACAAGATTTTACAACTTCTTGCACTTAATTTCAGGTCGGTCAACGGATTTCAGTCTTGCTTATCCCTGTAACTGATTTGCCCCATGGATCAGGTTTTGATGCTATGAACATGATCAATTCAACGAAGCCAGTATCGTTGTTTTCCCAGTTAAAGCATGAAGGGAAGATGTCAGTTCTGAATATTCATCTTAACGTGACTGATGTAATTAAAAACAAGGAAGAACTGATCTTCCAAGTTGGATTTCGTCGATTCGCGGCAAAGCCGATACTAAGTGAGGTTTCCACGGGGAACAAGCACAAAGTACTTATTTTCCATATGCTTTTGAATAATTAATAAATCCGTTTCCACTAATTTAGGGAAATTGGTATGCTGAGGTAGCCATTGTAATAGTAGAAATATAGTCTCATGGTAAATTGAATCGATCGAATTAGTTATCCTCAATGAATTTAATTTGCCATTTTCAGATGCTCAGATTCGCTCAGCCAAATAGTAGCTGTATGGCAACAATAATTGCTCCTATTGTGTTTCCTACTGCTGCCGCAGTTGCATTTCGACAGTCGAAATCAGACCTGGTATGTTGGCTTCAATAGTTGAATCGGAAGTCACTCCATTACCTGAAATTATGTGGTTTTGCTATTTCTATGCAGATTCCGGTCGGTTGTGGATCCGTTTTCTCGGTGGATCCAACTAGAATAGCAGTAAAGCGAGTGCTGCTCAGTGGATATCCGTTCCGATCCCATGGAAGAAAGGCTGTAGTCCGATTCATGTTTTTCAATAGAGAAGACATTGAATGGTTCAAACCCGTGGAACTTAAAACCCGATATGGTCTTAGAGGACACATTAAGGAGCCTTTAGGTACAATTTTGATAAAAGTTCAAATATTTTAGAAGCTTGAAAATCGGGGTGTGAGCTGATGCATTATTTATGTCCTTTCAGGAACCCACGGACGCATGAAGTGTGTTTTTGATGGACCTGTCAAGTCGCAGGATACTGTTTTGTTGCCGTTGTACAAGCGAGTATTTCCCAAAATGAACTATAATCCAGTTGTAGTGCCGTTTAATGTTTATGAAACTTATGAAATCAAACCTTCTATTCTTTCCGCAATATAGTAATACATCTTAAGGTCTGCGATTTTTTTTAACTCGGTTGAAATAAAAACTTCGAAAATCTGATTAACTATGTTGCGCATGTTCAAATTTATTCCATCTGATAGCCCGCATTTTATATCGGCATTCCAATTGCTTAAACGAATATCAACCTCAATGTAAGTGGATAAATTTACGGCGTAAAATCTTGTAGTACAACCATTAGCAATGAATCGTGTTGAAATTGTGGCAGCTGTGTGACACCGCATTTTCCTTTTGAGAGAGCCCTCCGCTACAAGTTTAAGATCACGGAATCTTTTCACAGTATGTTTATGTTACACAATGCAATTGCTCGAAACTCAGACGATGATGCGTACAAGATTGCCTGCTACCTAAGATCAATCCTTAATGTAGTCTCGAGAACTGTAACTCGCACCATTTGGAGTTCTCATTCTGAAGTATGGGGCTTCACCCTAATAAAAGGCCCTCGCTGGCCATTGATTGATTTTACTTTTTTGAGAGTAAACAGTTACTTATTTTCTGCCTATAAAAAGATGGATCCAACATATGACGCACGGGATTTATATGGAGCCCTCGGAATGTTCGGTGGTCTCCGTCTCGTATGCCCTTGTGGCCCATGCCGCTGTAGGTATGAAGACTACAATATGTAGGACTACTCACAAGAAAGCGAAAGCGGTGAAAGATAAGTGCAGCTAAACAGTTATAAAATGATAAAACTGATGCTGGAGCGTAACACATGCATGTCGACTAATAATAAATGGGAAATCTGAAAATCATGTTTTCAATTCATTGAGAATCCATGCAAAGCAGATCAGGTGACCTGATTCAGGTCAAAGAAAATTATTGAGCATGAAGTGGGGGGTTATGAGAATGTGAGAACACGTGGTATATTCGAGCGGTTTCCATCATCCACATTCACCTGCTGCAGCCTGCAGCCTACACCGATAAATGTTTCGGAAATATAAATTAAATTCTCTTATATTAGGGCAGCTATCGTTATTTTTCAAATAATTCATTTGAGCACTGGAAGTGTTCCTAACTGTTCTATTTGTATAGTGTACCAAAATTTTACAGCGTTCCGTAAAGTCACCAAGGTTCAGGTTTGTAATGTGACTAACTTTCACTGTTTCTCTCCTGTTTAAGCTAATCTATGAAATCGTAATTCTTTCTGTATTTATACCGATGCAAGCTGTTAGCAATATTACCTTACCCATTCCTAACTTTATTATCGTTTCATATTATTTATTATTCCTGTGTCAGTAATAAAATGTTTCTTTTGGTATAGAATCCCGGAATAAATTTGTGCCAGACGAACTGAAATGATAAGCTCAGCACATAGTATGGAAGGAGCACCTACTACGACTCCGAAGAAAAGGAAATTTGCTTTGGAAAATACAAAACAAGTCAGTACTTCGATGCAGATCGATGAGCAGAAAGAGGGGAGTGGAAAGTCGTTGCCCCAAAAAAAATATTTTCGACAGAGAGCTCACTCAAATCCCATCTGTGATCATGTATTTGATTAGTAAGTTTGGTTGTAGCGTTGCTATTTAGACATGGACAAGATTAAGTATTGGATCAAGTTAGATATGCTTAAGGAGACCTTATAAATTTATGTATAATTGTATTTTCAGTCCAACAACCCCTGATGAAATGAATTGGTCGACTCTGTACCCAGAAACTCAACTTGAGAGTGGCAAACATGTGGAATTTTTGGACATCGGTTGTGGTTACGGTGGTTTACTCGGTAACTGACAAATGTAGTAATTGCTGGAGTTATTCATTACGGTATAGTCAAGTCAATCATTAATGCCGTTTTTATCTCGTTCACAGTGGAGATGAGCAAACTGTTTCCGGATCAGTTGATGTTAGGGTTGGAGATTCGAGTCAAAGTGCAGGAGTACGTCCAGCGTCGGATCGAAGCACTTCGCCAAATGAACCCTGGTGACTATGAAAACATTGCCGTGCTTAGGACCAACGCTATGAAATATCTACCAAATTACTTCCGTAAAGGCCAAGTATGTAGGGTTCTTTCTATGTGACGATGAATCCGTATCGTGATTTTCGTAGTATACATGTATAGCTTTTCTTCTGTCTTCCAGCTCCAAAAAATGTTTTTCTTGTACCCTGATCCTCACTTCAAAAAGTCAAAGTACAAATGGCGAATTATTAATGAAACTCTGCTCGCCGAATATGCCTACGTCTTGGCAGAGAATGTGAGTATTTTTTTCGGCTCTCGGCTCGGTATTTGTTAGTGATGGATGACTTTAACTATTACGATTTCGAAAACTTATTTTATAGGCAAAAGTTTACACTGTCACTGACGTTAAGGATCTTCACGATTGGATGGTGAAACACTTCACGGAGCATGATCTTTTTGAGCCTGTGAGCGAAGAGGAATTGGTGAGGGAACGATTTTAGTTATTTTTTTCGATTTTATTCACAGTGGACTCTAGAGAAGTGGTTGTTTTACTTTCCTCCGAGCTTTAATTGGTTAATTCTAACGGTGCCCATGAATAGGCCTTAAAAGCTGGTTCTACGTTGTAGATGTTTAAATTTATTGAAATTAACATTTTCAGAAATCGGACAAAGTGGCTCAAATTGTACTAGATAGTACTGAAGAAGGCAAGAAAGTCACTCGAAACAATGGTAGCAAGTTCATCAAGGTGTTCCGAAGGATATATAGTTCATGATGGGGAAGCAATAAATTTACGTGATTTTTGTAATTTGAAAACTGGCCAGAAAATGTTATCTCTTCTCTTCACTTCAGTGGAGACTCTTCACTTTGATCATCTTTACTAATGCATGAACATTCATTACTTGCGGCTTCTCGCCCTATACCAGAAGCTCACCATGCTTAAGATTTTTAAGCATGGTTAAGTTCGAGTGTGTGGTATCGTACCGGTAAGGTCCAAGGGAGATAGAAAGATAGAGACCCTATACCGTTGATTTGATAGAGGTTCTATACCCTTGTGTAAGGCATGCCACACGAGAAATCTTTTCGATTTTTTCTCACATTACTGCATTCGATAGGATTTACAGTAGTCGATAATCGGGCTTCGTCTACTTCACATTTAGCTAAATGGATTCGAGCAACAGTAAGTGTGCCCCGTCAGCTCAGCACGCAGCCCGCCCGAGTTCATTGGGTTTGAGCTTAGCTGGGCCACAAAAAGAATTATTGGCGGGGGGGGGGGCTGTGGGACTCATTTAGAAATTTTAGAAGATAGCGGGTGGGTTGGGCAACTCCCCAGCGGAAACTTCTCGTGGGGCCGCGAATTCCAACCGAACGAACGAACAGTAGAGACAATGGATCTTTGCACTCCATCTGTAGCAGATCGGTTGTCGCGACTATTAAGTCATTGTTCTAGGTGTTTGAATTGAGCACACTTACACTATTCGAGCTTGGTTCTTCGTCGCTGTGTGAGTCAATCAATGCCTGCTCTAGCCTTCAATAATCGTCGCGTCGCTCAAAATTATGGTAGTTCTGAAAACTAAATTTGGTAAAAATAAGCTTCAATCATCCACTTCGATGCATTAGTTATACCTAACGTTTAATCTTCTAACCACGTAGCAATAAATGATCAGTTTTTATACATTTATATTTTTATTTTTATACGCGGTTTAGTTCCTTAAAAAATAATTAAAACTGTTTTCGCGAAATCCAAAACGGAAATTTTCTTATGCGAATTAACAAGGGATTTTTTATTTTCGGAACTTTTTAATCTTCGAATGCCCCCCCCCCTGGCACTTTTTCAGTAAAATCATGACATGTGCTCATGACTGAGGTGAAACAATAATTTTATTCAAAGTTCTGAGTATTGCATAAAAACTAGTGTTAGCATTTTTTCCTCTGTGGGAAATTTTAAATAATACATAGCATTTTACATAAAATTATTGTTATTATTATTATTATTATTCGTCAAATAATTATTTAGTAGTTACTAAAATATGAAAGAGAAATATCATCCCTTTAATTTGGTACCCCTGACATCTAAATCCGATGCCTGCAAGCTAAGATATGACCCAGAGAAGAATCACAGGGAAGCACCGAGATGCCTGAGGCCCATTTCCCGCACCTACAAAAGGTGGGGCTCTCGGCAGCTCCAATCAGTCCTCCTCTGGTCTCCAGAGAGTAAGGACCTCCCTAGAGGTCCTTGGGGGAAGCTTTGAGATGTCCCAGGGGACTCCGTGGGCCCTCTGGGCGGGAACCCATGAACGTACGGTATTGTGGAGAAGACCTGGGAGGGGTTGGGGTTGTACCGTGGGCGCGCGGGGAAACCCCGGGGGACGGTGGGGAGTCCCTTGAGACCGCCACTCCCTAGGGTTAACCAAATGACCTCTGGGGTTAGTCGCAATGGAACGCGTCTGGTGCAGCTTCTTGGGTGGTTCCGGTGCCTCGGGGGAGGGCTG
Source organism: Pseudobourletiella spinata (assembly GCA_009870155.1). Lineage (NCBI taxonomy): Eukaryota > Metazoa > Arthropoda > Collembola > Symphypleona > Bourletiellidae > Pseudobourletiella > Pseudobourletiella spinata. Next base: position 6,793 of record WJFA01000228.1, on the reverse strand, counting down.
TGGTGGTGCCGTTCTCGCGGTTCCTCGGGGGAGGGCCGTGGGGCTGGCGGCCTCATGGTTCCTCGGGGGAGGGTCTAAAATATTTATATACTATGTAAATAATAATATAAATAACAATATTGAACAATACTATGTATTGTTTAAAATTGCCCGGAGCGGAAAAAATTTCATTTTTAACACTAGTTTACGTTACTTACTATAACTTCGGTTGTAAATTCAGTGAAACCATGCAGTTTCCGCACAAATAGTGAGTCACTATGGGAAACTATTAGTGACCATTTTGTGGAATTAGCGTTATCTACTCCATAAAATTTAAAATAGAGCGATTTTAGTTGGAGAGCCGTTTCCTTCGTACAAGTTGCTTTACTCAATGCAGAATTTAATAAGCCTGAAAAATGCCAAATTTAGAAGACCTGCGATTCCAGAGGGATATTAATTATTGCAAATCGTGGATTGGAGTCATTTGTGTTTGGTAAGGATGATGTTGAATTTTTGTTGTGTGGAGTTATAGTGTGTGGCTTGTTGATGGGGGCAGGTGGACATGCATATTTGTGTTGAACGCTTATTTTGCAGTTGGAGTTAGTGGAGTGTGTGTTGGCATTGAGTGTAGAATATCTGCACGAATATTATTGGTGGGTGTTTTTGCGCGGGAACGACGACATTTCACAATGCCAAAAAAATGTTACGACTCGCCCCATTCCCAAACACGTATGCTACCCTATGCTATCCCGCACGCCCTCATTCATACGCATCCAGCGAACCCTCATTGTCTCCGAGGCCCCAGCGTGGATTTCTACCACTGAAGTGGTCGTCTGTGCACATTCAATGGGTTGAACTGACAGTGCCAGTTGTTCTCATTCCAATGAGACCAGCTCCCAGTAAAACAACAGCCCGCTCACTCACAACTGAAATACATACAAAATCCCTCCTTTGACCCTTCCCCTTGCCCGACCATAGCCTCAAAAAAATCCAAACCTGTCTCCCGGAGCGCACAGACTTCCTAGTACCTCTGATGACAATTAAAAAAACATTTGTGACCTGTAGCGCAGGCCATCGCCTATTTATCAAGGCCTCAGCTCTCAACTCCCCTACCAATTTTATCCCCTGCTAATCGCAGGTAATAACTTGCACGAAATCTGAGGGGCACCGCAGACTGGCGCTTTTGATAATTTGATATTCTAGATCGTTCTCGCATTTGCGTCATCTCCGGTATAGGATACTGTGATTTTGGATCGAATCTAACGGTGAATGCGAGCCATCGTATCGTCTCACGAATCACAAGTTAAATGTAATATCTTAAAAATTCACCGACCGTTCGTCTGCGGTGACGATTTAATTTGCACTAAATAAGACCATACCTACCACGGTAACCCGCCAGATGCAGATACCGCATTCACATTTGTGCAGTCGTAAAGGAAATGTTCTGGTGATTCAATCGGAATGGTATTGCTGCCATTTCATTAAATAACATGCTGCTGTAATTCCTTATTTATTTCCTTTTGCAGTCAGAACCAGAACCTACAGCATCAGGTATTTCTGCTTTTATTCCTGCTCAAATGTTACATCCGGTCCGGAACATCATGGGATGGCTTTCACACGTCTCCGCGTTTTCGCAATACGTATTGCACTGATTGCTGTAAATCACTTTTCATTTCATTCACAGACCAGATTTGCTGCCACTTCGTTACTTGCGAACTCAGCTGCATTCATAAACCGACGGTTGGCCACTATTTGGAGCAACAACACCATAGTTCCATTTGCTCTGTTTTGTTGTACATTAGCATCCCACGCCTATAAGTCATTGCATGTTCTATTTTCAGGGGTCAAGGGAGTAGTCAGTTAGTTTTAGATACCAATTTAAGCAGTGGAAATTTCAAAAGAATGCCTAGATTCTCTTGGGCATTGACAGAGCAGGGTAAGCAAACTGGTCAGTTGAAGTGTAAGCTTTCACAAAGTGACTAAGTCAAAATGAAAAGAATACTAAGCTTCTACACCTGTGTCTTCATAATATTCCAAGTTCTTTCCCACCACCGTGTACCTGCACTTTTACTAAAAGGTACGTTGAATTCTGTCTAATGTCATAGTGATAGGTAATTGGTGACCATCCATACATCTCCCGATAGTGTTGCGGGAATCGCCATATTGTTTTAAGTTTTTTGTTTGGATGAATCGCATCTGCAGGTGTTGCTGCCACCTGTACCCAAGGAACAATATGGACACCGGTCCCGAGCACAGTGAACAATTTTTGCTTAAAATGCCTCTGTGTAACGCTAAACTTCTCTGTTTGTAAACGGATTATTATTTTATCCCCAACTGCCTGTATTCCCACAGTGGCTCCCACTATTATTACTGTTACCGTGCTCGTCACCCCAGCACCGCCAGTTACGACGACAGTAGCACCTGCCACCACGATACCGACATTTATCACAAAATATTCATAAACTTTTTTGTGCATGTGAAGAATACAATTTTATTTTTTATTATGCTGAAAGAACAAATAACGTAAGATTTCGTACATGGATTAAAATCAGTTTTTTAAGTATAATAAAGCAGAGCAGTTTGAGTTTAATTTAAAAGTCGGTCATAACACTCCATACTATAGACATGTTTATTTCCTGAGTTAACGTTGAACTGTGGTAATCGCCCGGTAGCAAAAATACATCTATAGGAGGCATCTTACTGCACTGTGATTTTCTGTCCTCGGAACCAGCTGCACCTGTGTACATAATAGGGAGTTCAACGTATTAAATCTCTGTATTGTCCAAGAAACAGATGGGTTTGACAAAGGAGCATGGTCTGTGGACAAAAATGAAAAGGTTGGAGTTGAGCGATGTAATTTTAGTTCTTAGTTGCCAGTAACTTGCTCCCGACCGGTGTGCTGATTCTGAATAAGGAGTAGTATAGTTTATCTGTGATCATGCTAAGGACGGTCTTTTTGTTTTTGATTTTTACTTCTGGTATGAGGGTACCAATCGTATCCTCAGCCGGAATTGCGTTGGACTACAAAGTGTTCGTGAATCCGGGTAGTGAAGATTGCTACTACCAGTATGTTGAGCCGGAAGCCACATTGTCAATAGGTTATCAAGTTATACGAGGTGGGGACGGCAAGGTAGGATTTCGGGTACGTCATCCTAACGGAACCGAGCTGCTTCCGTATGCATGGCAGGATCGGTCAGAGTACGAGCGAACATTCCATGATGGTGGATACTTTGAGTTTTGCTTCGACAATACTAGGTCACGACTGCAGCATCGTCTGTTGGCCCTGTACATTGTTGTGTTCAGGTTAAGTTTCTTCAATATGCATTACATTAATAACGTTTTATGATCGGTTGGACTGATCGACATACTAAAACGACTTTGGTTGAATTCTGGCAGATATGAAGAGTGGGCCAAATATGCGAAGGAAATTGAAGAATTGCATGTATCAGTGGTAAATTTTACTACGGTTATACAAGGTACTGAATACAGGGTACAGTTTTACATGAGCTTCTAGTGTTTATTGTGAAAAGAACAACATTATTGAACGTAATGGCTGATGCAGGGGTTGATAACCGGACACAGCAGATGCTCCATTATCTGCATGACTCGAGGACCGAGGAGTCTAGAGACTACGCCTTGATTGAAGACAACCTATCTGCAGTGACGTGGTGGTCTGTATTTCAGTGCATAATTATTATACTCACTGCTATTTTGCAAATTGTCTTTGTGCGAAGGATTTTCGATGCTGTTCACAAGTAAATGAGCCAATTAATGACCCGAGAAATAGTGAGGTACTTTTTGTCCAACCTGCTACACTCCGTTGACAACCCAACAAAATTTTGTTTTTCGCTATCATGGCGCTAAATCACTGACGGCATTCTTGGTGTACTGAATGGTATCACACTAATGACAAAGGCGAATAGGAAAAGTAAGTAGTTAAATCTAAAACTTAATGACAATAAATTCGACGCAATTCTATGACCTAATCATGCACGTTGTAGAATTTAAGCACTGAAATATTTTGTGGACTCATATCCGCTATTACTTTGCGTAACGCTCTGGCTATTTGAATTGTATCTGTGTCATATTATCACTGTTTGAATTCTAGCTTGATGATGACGATGAAAGTATTAAAATTGTCGAGAATACTCTGCAAATGTTTCACATTCTATTCATATCAGTAATGTAATGATAGTGAAGGAGAGTAATTCAGCGTGGCGGCTGGCTACAAATTCGAACATACTGTAGTAGGGTATGAGGGTTTCATTGTTGCTTTATTGTTTTGAACAATTCATGTTAGTGCAAAGATTTTACAATATTGAGTGGGGTGCTCAGCGTCCTCTAATTACGGAGGAATAATATACCTTGGGATTTACTGGCATGTTTATAGCAAAGCGGGGCAAAACGACCAGAGTGGATAAAAGTAAGCAAGGGGTAAATTTGGCCACGGGGTAAATCTATTGAAGGGGCAAATATGGCCACGGGGTAAATCCATTGAGAGGGTAAATGTGGCCAGAGGCAAATATATTCAGGGGGCAAATGTGGCCAGGGGAAAATTTATTCAGGGGGCAAATGTGGCCAGGGGCAAATTGCCCCCTGAATAGATTTGTCCCTGGCCATATTTGCCCCTTGAATAGATTTGCCCCTGGCCACATTTATCCCCTGATTAGATTTGCCCCTGGCCACATTTACCCTCTCAATAGATTTACCCCGTGGCCATATTTGCCCCTTCAATAGATTTACCCCGTGGCCAAATTTACCCCTTGCTGATTTTTACCCAGTATGGTCGTTTTGCCCCACTTGCTATACTTCACAAGTGTCTCGCCCCAGAACCGCCCCCTACCCTTGTACATCGTCATAATTAAGAATGAATGAATGCTATTTATTTCGTTTCTGGGCAAAAACCCACAAAGATTGGATCTACATAATTAAAGATTTTGACAAAAAGATTGAGTTCCAGTTAGACAGTATTTACGATAGGTTTTTACAACAGTTAATTATAAGAAGAAAGAAATAGTATAACACTTTGAGTTGATCTACATTGTCAGTATCAAGCTTCCTGAGCACGTGTCCGTATGATGGAAATTCATCGTTTATCCTATGCTTCACACGGTAATCCTGCAGTAATGTATGTTGACAGTCAAGTATCAGATGGGGCAGGCTCATAGGTGTAATATTGCTGCACACATAACAAGTATCGGCGAGTTTAACAGCAATACCCTTAAAGTATAGTGAGGAGGAATTTAGTCTCATATGTGCAAGAAAGACAGATTGATTACAACTGTTGTTGCCGACAAAGTTGGACAGTCGACGCAGCCGGAACTGCTGCCTTTGTTCCTCGTCTCAGCTCATCGATACGTTTTCATCGGCGACTATTTACAGCTACCTGCAACTGTATACAGTTTTGCTGTTGAGTGCGCTGGTTATAATAAGTCATTACTGGAACGAATTGACCGAGCGAGGTACACGTGTAACTATGACCAGATTCACATTGACGTGTTCAAGGTTAAACGAAGTTTTGTGTAAATTATAAATGTTGCAATGCCACCACTATTCCGTAGACTACGTTGCTTGAGCAACGACGAATGGATCCATCTATTTTTGAAATAATTTCCGATTTCACATATTGTATCACATATATCACAATTGAGAACAGCGGTATGTGTCACAGACATCCTATGACTACAACAAATTAGTTACGGCTCTTTCGTCCCTGCGCTGGTACCCTGTACATTCACTTTGTGTTTCACGTAAAATATTTGGACGGATACCTGGGACGGGAGAACGATGTGATTAGTGTCAGCATGACCCGGTGCAACGATTCGGGACACTTTGGTTTCACAAGTAATGCGAACCGGTTGAATATGGATATTTCACGTGCGAAGTTCTAGCTGTTTTTGTTCGTGTATAGTAATTGTATTTGGAAGCATGAAAAATTGCAAAATTGGAAACTATTTGTGCAGTAGGTCTTTAAAATTGGTGTTTCGGCGTCTGGCTACATGTGACATAGTAGCTGAGGTCTGTAGCACTTATATTTTCGATGTATTAAGAATACATTTACCAGGTTGTCTCATTGTTGTTTTTAAGCGAGACATGGTAACACATGTAAACATCCGGGTAATCAATTACAACTGGTGCTCACGAAACCTCATGTGTTTTCAACTGAAACGTAGGAGTATGTGATAAAAGTTCTTCGTTCCGCAATTATGTATACGGTTACCCGTATCTGTGATGATGTAAGGAGTTCGCACTGATGGTGGTATGTTGCATGAGATGCAATTTCATTTAGTTTAATGCGGTTGCAAAGTGACATGATTAATGAATTACAGCCTCAACTTTAACAATGACTATGTATTTGTCCTGTGTGTTGCAGAAGTGTTTCCACGAATTTTGACATAGTAAGACACATACGTGTACCCGGAAAATGAACGTACTTGTACTCTTCGTACTTCGTACTTCCGTACTTGTGCATAGTTTATCACATAGTTTGCGCTCCAATAAATTGCGCTCACTAGATTTGACGCGTGTAAACATTGGTACGTAATAAAAATAAGATGGATCTCACTACGTTGGATAAAGAGCAGGTTTATTCTGCTACGATAGATAATGGCTCTAACTTTGTTCGCGCTCTTGATCTCCTTACGGAGGAATGTGATCCGGTCCCCGAAGACATTCCTGAGTCTTCCGACACTGAAGAAGGGTTGGAAGGTATCAATACTCCTTTATTTACTTCAGAATAATTTTTCGTATTAAAAACATAATCGTTTTCTTCAAAATTTTGAGGAACGAAAACGATATTGGTTTGTCTCAGGAA